>CM024761.1:856234-1124218 GCA_014218235.1 Colocasia esculenta
AGGTAACCGATATTCTTTTGGTCACTAAATACATAAGTTTAGCAAACGATAACAGTTGGACTCAATTCGAGACCAAATTGAGAATAAATTGTCACCAAATTTTAGATCCCTAATTTGAGACCGAATTGTCACCAAATACTGTTCAGTCTTAGTTTCATTAGTTTATAGATATACATATCTGTGTGGCCAAATCTGGCCACTTAGGCCCCTGATGGCTCGTTACGGCCCGCTCGCCTCCTGTCAACGGGGGTGGCCCTATGTCATTGTGCCACGTCCTCATCAGGGTGGTTCAGAAGCCTTCGAAGACCTTTCCGCCCCCACGAGTGGACTTCGCCAAAGCCCCTCTGCATGTTTCCGAGCAGGGTCATCTGCCTTGATTGT
The DNA here is from genome assembly GCA_014218235.1 of Colocasia esculenta. Taxonomy (NCBI): domain Eukaryota; kingdom Viridiplantae; phylum Streptophyta; class Magnoliopsida; order Alismatales; family Araceae; genus Colocasia; species Colocasia esculenta. The sequence continues at coordinate 856,616 of CM024761.1, forward strand.
TCGAACAGCCACAGGCAGTGCCGAACAGCAGTTCCGTTCGCCCCCTCGCGAGTCACCTGTTCGGACATCATATCCAGAAGTGGCCGAACAGGTCTCTTGGCATACGCAACGGTTATAACCGCCGCAAGCCACGCACCCCATCATCAAGAGGCACGAACTGCCTGGCATCCCAACGGGTACCTAAGCGCATAACTCCTCCCGTTATGTGCGCCCATCAAGGCGCCTTTTCAGGCATGATCTACCAACGTCGCGCACGTTCGCCTTGGCACCAACGCCTATAAAAACACAGGTACAGTACCCTACACTGGTACGTTCTTTTTTACGCGAACACCCTGACACATTCCGAAACCCTCTGCCTTGTAAGCCTTGTATTGACTTAGGCATCGGAGGGTTTCCCCGGTCTTCACCGGGCCCTCTGATCCAGTTCTAGTTTTTGCAGGCTCTCGTCCATACCGGCGTTCGTCTTCCTCATCTTCTCCAGTGGAGGCCCGTTTGGCTCCGGCCCAAATAGGATTACACCACCACAATATCTATAATTATTTATTAGTAGTTTAGTTTGTATAGATATAGTTTATCTAATTATTTTAAAAAATAAAAGAAGAGAAAATAAAAATAAATAATAATTTTAGTTTATGAATATATATATATATTATATTTGTTATAAGAAGTGTTGGGTTTGACCTTAGACATAAGTGGATGAGATTTAGGGTCTGCGAGTTGTCGTGATAAGATATTCGGATAGGGCATATATAGCCTCTTGTTCAGTTCCGAGGGCACCATTAAAGATGTGTGAAATTTCAACATTCTCCTTCCAAGAAGTATTGTTCTCTGAAGATTGAAATTTTAATATGTCTCTCCCAAGAATTATTGTCCCCTATTCAGAGTTTTATCCCTTTTTTTAGGGTGGACGTAAAAAAAGTCATCTTGGAAGAACAGACATATGTCTTATAAACACACACTTATTTTCATTTATCTCCAATGTGAGATTAAACTATGTCTCTACAGAACCCCCTTTAATGAGAATAAAGGTGTGTGGGTCTCGTCGTGAAAAGATGGTTGGATAGGACATATAGCCTCTTGTTCAATCCCTCATAGATGGCGCTATTGAATACATGTGAAATTTCAGTGTGTCCCTTCTAAGAAGTATTGTTATCTATTCAGGGTCTTATCTTTTTTTTTTTTTGAAATTAATGGCTCTCTTTGGAGAAGAGACATATGTCTTGCTTATAACTACATGCTTATTTTAACCTATATATCTTCGAGGTGGGAGTAAACCATATCTTGACACAGCCCCATCCTAGTGAGGATAAGGGTGTGCAGATTTTATCGAAAAGAAATACTCAGGCAAGGTGTATGGTTTTCAGTTTTCCACGAACAACGTCATTGAATATGCATAAAATTATGGCATGTCCCTCCAAGAAATATTGTCTCTTATTCGGAGTTTTGCCATTTCATCTAAAAAGAGCCCTCTTAAGAGAAGAGATATGTGTCTTACTTGTAAGTACACACTTATTTTCACTTATATTCTATATAATACTAAACCATACCTCTACATACATATTAACATTTGCAATTAACATTTTTTTTCAATTGAAATTCGTTCATTGATAATTTCATGGGATACCCAAACAATATACTCATGACACGGAGAAGTGTGCTCTCATAGTTAGACTTTGAGCTTGATTTCATTTGACCCCGAGGGCAACTTGTGAATCCATGCAAACAATATCTGTCATTCAATAGCTATGGATCTTCACTTGGCATTTGCTTCATGCATCATGAAGTGACAAGCTTCAACAGCATCGTTGATAGACAAAAAGATCCACTCCGTTCAAGCTTCTCAATGAAGTGCGAGCAGCCAATTTCTCCACCACCTTCATCCTTGGGTTTACAATTGCTAGCTGAAGGAGAACAGAAACAAAGAGTGTCACAAACTGAGTCATATATATATATAGAAGCTAACCAATCTCTATAGTAATACCTTAATCTCTCTTTTATCAAGAGTTTTTTGGACTTCTTGTAGCATCTCAATACCTGGCTTGTCAATAGAGGCAACTCCTAGAATAATATACAAAAAGAATATGAGCATCGATCTCATGAACCATAAAATTTTCAATACTTTCGTCATGCCAATATATATATCTAGATGCATATCATTTTCAATAACAAGAAAGATATATAATGACATTAACCAATTCATATTGTGAAGTTATCTCATATATATATATATATATAAAGAATGTTGCTAACGATTTAAAGCTTACCTCCCATGTCAAGTATCACGTGTTGAAGCTCATTACTCCCCTTCCCCTGATCACCCTCGATTTCCTCTTCAATCCACCTAAATATTCTGAACATGTGAAAGTCCCACATAATGAGTATATATGAAGAAAAACATGCATGAATACCAAAGAACTAAACTTATTATAGACTTGAATGAGTGCATAAGATTAACCTCTCTCTTAGATAGCCAGAGTTGGCAAAATAGATTGGAGAGCCTGCTTGTATTATCAAAATGCCTGGAACAACAGATACGTTGACATATTGTTCGATGTCTCGATACATGGTAGTGCCGGAAACATGGCCTAGCTTGCAAGGATTAGGCCTAGCCATATAGATAAGGGCTCTGAGGATTGCTATGCCTACCTGCATGTAATTGATGAGAAAAATAAGTCAAGTCAAAGAAATAGCACTTTCGACAATGCCGGATGTAAGATCTTAATCTAATGTAATGGTGCATCTATAGACTGTTACATAGAGTCTCAAATGATGAAAATTTTTATACCCCTAATAAAAGTTTTACAATCCAATGGTGGGGACCATATAAGTAGATCCGTCATTGGCTGTCGATGACATAAATCAAGAACATACTATGCATGGGGTCCCTCTCCACGAGGACTTTGATTTTGAGTTGATTGACTAAATATTGTAGTGGGAAAATATTGTTAGTTAAATACTTGGGTATCATAATACTCGGGTGTAGACACAAAGCGCATATGGCGGGGCCCATCCAGGTGACGCGAGTCCTAGCCGCGTTATGTTAGGCATCTAGGTATTATGATTCCGGGCATATGCGTAATTAATTAGCATCTATCATTTATAGTGGGAGTATTGAGTACGTAGAAAAGGACCTCATGTTATATTATTCATTTATTTTCATCTTACTTAATGTGGATGATACTTTAGACCATTTGTGTAACAAAATAAGACTCGTTTGGAAATGTGAATTTTCTTACCGACAACATGAGGCCAATATCCATGCTGAGTAGTACAACACCGAAGAATGCTGTCATGCATATGACAAAGTCGAACTTGTCCACTTTGAAGATGTGATACATCTCTTCGTACTCGATCAACCCAACCATCGCTGTTATGATAATCGCTGAGAGGCCCACCAGCGGTGTGTATTGGAAAAGAGGAGCCAAGAAGAGGAGGACCAGCATCATGCACAGAGACATGACCACATTTGACATGGGTGTCTTGCAACCGGCATTCACATTCACTGCCGTCTTTGAAAAGGGCCCTGCACAAACATTTGTACATTACATAGGACATATTAATTAATGATCAAATTAGACTTCATAAAGATATGGTAAGATGACATGTTGTAGGGACTTTTTTGAATAATTTTCAACACTGTTAGTACCATTTAATCTTAATATCACAACTGAAAGTGGACAAGTGGCTAACTATCTGTATATAAAAACAATATTTTTGAGAAGTTATATATATATATATATATGAAAGCCGATGTAATCTATCCATATGAATATAATACTAATTATGAGAAGGATGTGCATATATACACACATTATGAAAGTGAAAGTATTATGCCTGTATATAAAAACACTAATTTAAACCCGCATCTTAGATCTTAAATTCAGGACGTGTCTGTACAATTCAAAAGATTAGACACACGAAAATAAAATAGATAGTAGTAGAGATCACTTGGTCATATTTTGATTAGCTTTCCACTCTAGCTTGTAGATAATGGAGCTAGGTATACCTGTTGTCAGATAGCATGAAGTCAGTGAGCCAGCGATGTTCATCATCCCATAAGCTATCATCTCTTTGTTCCCATCTATCTGATCATTCTTGATGATAGCAAAGCTCCTTCCTACCGCTATCCCTTCCTGAACATAGTAATGGGTCTTGAGTCAATTGTCATATCATTCAACATGATGTACTTAAGAATTATGCTAAGCAAATAAAAGAATTTGTTTAAAGTCCATGCTTTTGGAACTTACAGCTAATGCCAAGATTCCAGTAACTACTCCTGCTGTCAAGGTCGTCTTGAGATACTTGGAGTCAAAGTTCAATAGTCCAATGGACAACGGGTTGAGACCCCTCTTTAAAGGACCGACCTACCAAAACATGAAGTAGATTTCCCAAGTTTAGTACTCAGCAATGTGTAATAATGATGACAATGACAAAGACAACTTAAACGTATATAGTTAGTGGAAATGAAACGGAGCAACTTAACTGTTGGAATGCCATGTTTGTCCCCATGCGTAAGGTAAGCAAAGAGGCCACCCAATACCACCACCACCAACGGGGACATGGCGGACACCCAGAAAAGTTTTGGCTTCTTGGTTTTCTGCATTTTTTTTTAAAGGAGCAAAAGAGAAAAGGTTGTATTATTTTAGAATAAAGAACATCTTACAGAAGATTAATTGATGTCCAGGATATTCTTCTTTTGTCACTTACTATATACCGAGTCAAAAACAGGAAGCACAGGAAGCACGCACCCAGCACAAAGCTTTGCCATTGCCACTGTAGTCAAATAATAATTAATCATAAGAAGAAAGAGAACCAAGAAAGAAAAAAGAAGGGGAGGCTGATCACACCGGGAGGGGTGGGACTTGGGGGAGGCAGATAGAAAGAACCCACTGTTTTATCTATTCATGCATGCTTCCAAATAAAAAAAGTATACTAAATAGGAACTTCCTCTCACCGTGGCTTGGGACCTGCCGGTTGTATATGATGGGGTTCCAAAGGACAATTTTTAGATTCAAAAGAGGAAAAAGAGAAAGAAAACAAGAAGGGAGAAGGGTGGGTTGGGAGAAGGAATTCACTGTGATCATACGTACGTCTTAGCTAGTTCCATGCACACCAAATAATTTATCATATACGTTAAAGGCCAAAACTATAAATTAAGAGGTTCTGTCTTCAACTAATGGCCTCTTTGAACCGCACACACAGCCTCCTACAAGGCATATATAAATAATATTCCATGACCAGATCCCCGTGATTGAATGGAGTGGGGAATATTGATACGATTTCAAGTGTGTGGTGGCATATATATGCAAAGAGAAGATGCCACTTCGAGGACCCCGGTTGGGTCGATCGGTTAGAACTCTTGCTTAAAAGCAAGAGGTCCCGAGTTCGATTCCTGGGGGGGATTTACCTGATTACATGCAATCCTCGAGGTGTGTAAATCCGGGGTTTTTTGGTCAAGTGGGTAAGGGCAATACAGGTATACGGAAAGTAGGAGCTGCCAAGTCCTGACTTTGGAGCTCGCGAACACCAATCCTTGAGTCCGCAAAGCCACACGGGGCGGGATTTCTCGTTATCAAAAAAAAAAAAAGATGCCACTTCATCTTCTGGAAATTATTTAACTCACCATTGGGAAACAAATATGTTGAAGATTCTAGCAATTAGAATCTGATCCAAAATGACATAATTATTTCCGAATGGAGAAATGGGTCATCAGCAAGATGGTTTTAGAAGGCATGAGATCGGAGATAAGAAAAAACAAAATGAAGAGAGGAAGGAGAGAGATATGTGGACACAAGATCTCGAAGAATATGCCATGAAATCATTGTAGCTTCCTTTTCCAGAAGGAACCAGATAACTACAATTCCACCAGTTCTAGGAAAGGGTCATGGCTCATGAGAAATCCCAATCATCGGGATATCACAAATTAACTGACACACATATTTAGGTACGCGATCGACTTAAATGCGTATGGATCGTAGTGAATCCCAAGTGGGTCATGAGTTAAGAAAAAACTTAATTGAGGCAAATTAAAGTGTGGAGAGTGGGGGTCATGAAGCAAAAGCAAACAAAATTAATTAACCTCATCCCTTCCTTTGATGACGGCTTTCGCGACGGAGATCACATCGGTCTTGGTGGTGAAGTGGCGCATCCCCAACATGCCCTCAGCTGCTGCATGATGATGATGGTGGCGGTGCCCCCCATGAAGCCGATGATCGTCGACCTCGACAGGAAGTCCACCAGAATCCCCAGCCTGCGGTGATCACCCAGCATCAACCATGCACGTAGATGTTGGTCAGTTTTAATTTTATCCGCTTTATTCCTATCTATACGTGCAGACATGAGGAGACCAATGAGGGTCTATATATGGCGTCCGCTAACTGCAGGTTTCTTGGAGGGTTCACCTGAAGAATCCTAACGCTGCCTGCAAGATGCGGTGAAGAGCGCGGCGGTATAGAACAGGTTGACGTAGAGGACTGGGTCCTCCGTGGCGCTCACTGCCCCCTCGATGATGGACGCCAGGAGCAGCGAGGCCGCCGCGACCGTGCCGACGGCCATGTTCTTGGAGCTGCCGAAGATGGCGTAGATCAGCGGCGGCACGAAACTGGAATCTGCAAAACAGAAGAGATCGAACATCTTCAAAACCACACCCACTCATGAGCACTGGTGAATCCTGTGACGATGGAGCGGCGATTGAAAAGGTTTGGAGAGGGCGCAGTGACTGCATGCACATATATATATGTACGTACATAGGCCGATGATGGGGGGGAGGTTGGCGAGGCGGGCATAGCTGATGCCCTGGGGGATGGCGAGGCTAGCGATGGTGAGGCCGGCGAGGGCGTCGTAGCGGAGATTGCCGAGAGAGTACTTGGGGCCCCATTCGAGGATGGGGATGTAGTACTGGAGGGTGCCCCACGCCCTGCCGGCGCTGACAGGTTCTTGAACCGCCGGAAGGGTCGTCAGGGAAGAAGGTCTCCTTGAGGGAGGACGTGAGGGAGGCCCCGAAGCCCCTCCCGCTCGCGAGGTTAACCTTGTGCCGTTGCTGCCCCCCCTCTGTGCCCATGTTAGGCTGCACCAGGGGGGAGACACAGACACAGAAACCTAGAGAAAGAAGAAGATGTGGACGAAGAGAAGAAGAACACGGATACAGAGAGAGAGAGAACTAGAAGAAGATGTGGACGAAGAAGAAGAAGAACACGGATAGAGAGAGAGAGAACTAGAAGAAGAAGAAGAGGAAGAAGACGAGCGGGAGGGGGTGGGGGTTCTGTGTGGAGACCTGGAGGAAGTTAGGGTTTCCTGGGTGGAGGACCCGAGGAGGAACCCCATATATATAGTGTTGGGATTTTGGTCACGGATTAGTGAGGGGAGTGGGGTATGAGGCAGATACACCCACGTTCTCGGTCGGTCTTCTCCTTTTCTCCAAAAAAAGAAGAAAAAAATCTTTTTGGGAGGAAGATTTGTTTTTTTTAAAGTAAAAACCAACGACGTTTTAGCCCCGTATAAGCCGGAGGCAAGTTAGCGTTATCCATTTCTCTTATAAATAGATGTTAGATATGTATAAATAAAGACCACGTCTCAACTGCTTAATTTACACAATCCACAAACTGTTGTAAAGATCACATCTCAAACTGCCTATTATAAGGAGAAGACTCTGTGGATCAGAGAGCTTTACGTGTACTTATCCGAAATAGAACAACGACAACTACAGTACGTACACGTACGTTGCCTGTGGAGAGCATGGACGTCCATTTTACTTTCTCTCTCTCTCTCTCTCTCTCTCTCTCTCTCTCTCTCTTCCGAGGAGTTGGAAGCCACGGCCCGTCTATCTTAAGTTGGGTCTTATCCAAAATCCTCTGCAATTATGTATTACAGATACCTAACGATCGGAAGATGCATGATATATAGCTGGCTACATATATAAGATGAATCCAACCTGAAACCCAAGTAGTAGTTAAGATTGCCTCTTTCGAAAGATAAGATGTTTCTGCAAAGTTTGAGTTCACCATTGATGTGGTTTTACCCATTAGAAAATATCGAAGATGATGTATTGCTCATTAGTGTCTATCTTAAATTGTTGGTTTTCTTACAACATATGCACTGTAAATTACATCGTCGGGAGAATTGAAGATAATATTCTCGTAGATACGGCTAGCGTGATGTAATCTTCTTGCATCAGGAGTTACACAATAATCTGCGTACATGTGTCTATGTATCGATACACACAATTTAGACGAGATGTCCATCGTGAGAAATGGCGAAATGTAAGAACATAGTGCTCCTGGTGCGGCATCCTAATGTTGTATGAGCAATGTGGAGTATATGCAAGAAACCAGCAGGCAAACCTTATCCATAAAAAGGAAGTCCATGTCTTCACATGACGCCTCAGTCCTCTCTCTCTCTCTCTCCATATACACATCTAGCGCTCCCCACCTAAGTGGAGAAGCGAAGAAAAGAAACCCACTACTTTGGTGGAAGAGAACAAAAGGTCTCAACTTGAAGGTATGGTGGCCTTTTCCTACCTTTACATGCAGATCCAAGGATGGAATCCCGGGACTATTGAGTACAGAAGATTAAAAGATGTGTTATACTCAGCCACGTCTGAAAGCTAGAGGGAGACGAATGTAGAGGTGGGGAACAAAGGTGAGAGAACCAGCCAGCCAGAGCACTCCCTCCGTGCTTGGCCATCACCATTGGCGCCCGCCATGAAGAATGTTGCAAAAAGAAAACTTTGATGGCACCTTTTTGAAGCACCAATTGCATGTGATGCATGCATGGTTCCCACTCCAAGTTCTTGGTCACTCACAAGTATTACCTCCCTCAGCTAAGCATAGATTATGGCTCCTACTCTAGAGAATGTATTCCACATGTAATTATATATAATTATCAGTGGTGTCAGTGATGACGTCGATTGATCAACCCAATTAGTGGATTAGAGCTTCTTCCAGTCCGCAGCCATGGTGAAGGGCGGCTATTTGCCATCATCAAAGTGAACAAAGCTCCGCATTTTGAAGGGATTATGCTGCAGAATATATAATACAAGAGTGGGGAATCATTTTTTGTCACTTCAGTCATGTCCAAATGCCCCTAGCTAGAGTGTCCTGATTAATTATCAGATAAGCATTTCACATGCTATATGACACATAAGACCTCCACGGGTTTGATCATGGGAGAACATGCATGGGGTTCTGTTTCATGATACAACGTATACGTACATCCATCCTAAACTGAGCTACATATCATTAATTATCTACCATGGAAATTAAGTTCCCTTCCAAAACTTCCAAAATATTATTCCAGCTGATGTTAATTAAAAGAGAGAAATTTCTTTAAGTAATTAATATCGATCTTCCACTCTTAAGCTAGGCATGCAAGGATATATATACTTTAACTCGTGGGACGTACGTATCTGCATGCATATATGCCTATCCATATCACCACATAATAGCATTCATGTGAACGCAGTATGTGTGCACTTATCGGAAAGTGAGATGTGGCATATATGGGAATCTTGCATGCCGACCGTGCAAATGCTAAAATCTCATTAGATTTGGTCCTCCGTGGCCATTAATCACCTATCAAGCGTGAGAGTAGTACTTAGTGGGTGATTGCCGAATTCCCAAATCTTCAACTACCTCGAAGTGAAGACTTGTGTGTGGATATAGATGAAGACAAATGAGTCATGCCAACGCCTTTTCACATGTGCACCATGGATCAGCAAATCTCTCCGGAAACTTCCCTCTTCGTGTGTGTGTATTATATATATATACCCGTGCAACGGGAAGCTTTTAAATTGAATACTTTTAATATATTATATATCTAAAAGTTTATCTACATATTTTTTTAGAGATAATATCTCTCTCCAAAAGAAGAACAACATATATAAGAACATCTTAAGATTCATAACAAATATTCAGTAAATAAAAAGTTCATATGGAAGATTGATCTATGTCATGAAATGTAAGTCATAAACAGTCATAAACATTAGACAAATTTTTAATTTTTAACATCTTCTTTTTCAACTTGAATCTTCCTCATCTTATTGCATGAATGTTGTGTAGGAATAACATCACTAGATAGATCTTTTTCACGATTATTATCTGAAATAGTTCTCTTTAACGGAATAATACTACTTGAAAAATATGTAATTGAAATGGTATTCTGAATCATAATAAGAAAATTAATTAATATAACAATTCTTGTTGATTTTTAAAAAATGTAACTCCATCATCTTATTAACTTGTAGAAATAAAAAAACGTGTAAAGCATTTTATAGTTTTACTTACATTATCCACATCAAGAATTTGTTCACATTGTTTGATGTTGTCATCAAGTTCAACGTTTTCAATTGATTCCTAAAAATAATAAGACAAATAATATTAGTTTGGATATGAAAAGAAAACATGTAATAAGTGCTTGTATATAAATGTTAGTTACAATTGGAGTAGTCAACTATTCTTCAATTAAAATGTTATCATCAATTACCAAGGTTCGCCGTACCGATCGGATCGACCGTACTGTATTCTCCGTGGTACGGTACGTATCGAACCGTACCGTACCGTTGAGATACGGTGGAAAATTGACATGTTGTGTTGAAACTCATTCTGTACCTTGTAAACCCATTCAAATAATGTCCATTTGTGTTGAAATTTTAGCTATAAACTAATGTAATAGTTTTACAAGTTATGGTGATTTTAGTTTAATTTTTAAAATTTATTTTACACTGGGTGAAAAATCACCCGGAAAATAGTTGCATCGGCTTAATATCGAAATCCGTACGTCAATAATTCTGGATATTTACATTTCTGATATCACCATATTTTTCTAAAAATTATGGTTTTCTCAAAATTTATTTTCGTTACAACTTTTTGATGTCGCCTTGTCGGAGCGCGCATTTCTGAGTATGGCATTGGGCTATCATTTATTAATGTTAATTAATCCTAGATATTAATAAAATTACTATAATTGGTATCATCTCTTAATTAGTTTATGTTTAAAATTTTATCTCAATTAGACACTATTAGACCACTTAAGTGCAGACAGAGTTTGTCGCGGTACGACGAACTCTCTGTGCGCGTACTTCAACGGGACGACATTGGTTTCGAAAATAAAGTCAAATATGAAGTCACATAATTACTAGAAAAATGTACTGATTATAAAAATATAAATATATGAGTTATTGATGCATAGATGTAGAGATTAGGTCGACCTAATGATTTTTGGGACAGTTTTTACTTGACAAAAAATTAATTTAAAAATTAAACTAAAATTATTACAATTTGTATCACATATTAATTAACTTATGTTTGAAATTTCATCTCAATTAGACACCATTAGATCCCTTAAATGTTGAGATTAAGTCGATTTACTAATTTTTGAGATAATTTTTACTTGATAAAAAAATAATTAAAAATTAAACTAAAATTACTATAATTTGTATCATCTCTTAATTAAACTATGTTTAAATTTTTATCTTAATTGAACACCATTTACATCATTTTAATATACCTAATATAAAAAATTATGAAAAAAAAAATTAACCCGGGTCACCCCATGGGGTGACCCGACCGGCGCCCGGGCACGGTACGGTACGCCGTGCCGCCCCGCGGCACGGGCGAACCATGTCAATTACACGAATCTCTGTATAAATAGGCCACTTCTAAGATGCCTATACAAATTAGTGGGACATGCAAAGTACATCTTATATGTTTTGAATATATATAAACACAATTCAGCAAGCAAATAAATTTTAAAATCTTTTTTTCTATCCAATACCAAGAATGTCAAGTTTTTGCAATAGAACTTGGATTTTATGTTTTCGTTTTGAAATTGTTCGACTTTTAGGTATCGTCGCCCTTGATTATTTTGCGTCGTCGATTAGACAACTTGGACAGCTTACATCATCACACGGACAGATACATTGGATACAATCACTTGATATTCTATAAAATAAAATAAGTAAAAAAACATTTCCTTTATGACAGATCTGTGAAGGAGGTTGAAATTTTTTCAATAAGAATATTATAATACGATCAGATAAAAAATAGAATAAGATACAAAAATGGATTATAAAATAATATATTTGTTGGAAGTTACTGTAGCACAACAGTAACCCGCATTATTGTAGCGCAACAATAATAAATAGTAATCACTATTCATTGAAGATGTTTTTTATTTTATTTTTTAAAAGTTAGATTTTGTAAAGTATGCTGTTTTGATTTATAATTTATTATATATATTATAATTTTTATGAAAGTTACTGTAGAGCAACAGTAACCTGCATTACTATAAACAGTAATGAATAGTAATCACTATTCATTGAAGATGTTTGTATTTTTTTATTAGTTTTAATTTTTTTAAAGATCATATTGTATAAAATATGTTATTTTAATTTATAGTTTTTTTAAAAATAAAAATAATATTAAATTTTGTAATTTTTATGAAAGTTACTGTAGCGCATCAGTAACCCGTCTTACTGTAGCCCAACAGTAATGACTACTAATCATTATTCATTGAAGATGTTTCTTTTTTTTCCCCTTAGTTTTATTTTTTTTTTAAATCAGATTGTGCAAAGTATGTTGTTTTGATTTACAGTTTAAAAAAACAAAAAATAATATTAAAAATTGCAATTTTTTATGGAAGTGGTTACTATTCATCGAAGATGTTTCTATTTTTTTAAAAGATCAGATTGTGTAAAATATGTTGTTTTGATTTATAATTTTTATAAATTTAAAATATAATATAAAAATTGCAATTTTTTATGGAAGTTGTCACTATTTATTGAAGATGTTTCTTATTTTCTTTCTTAATTTTCTTGGTGCAGCGGTGGCGATGGAGGGTCTCCATTGGCAATAATGGATAATTTCGTGGGGAGGGAAGATGGCGACGGTGTCCGTGTCAAGAGAAGATAATGCTATAAATTTACAACTAGCTGATATCATTCGGGACACATGTTGAAGGATTACCTGTTACTAATTGTAGTTCCTACATGAAGAAGAAGATCCAAAGATGGCGATGTTCCCAGGTGAGTAGTAGTTGCTCATGCTCTGTTACTGTTGAAGGAGAAGAAGAAAACGCAGGTGATGGTGAAGATGGCGGCAGCGAAACACCTCTAGAGACGTATAGGTCTACAACGGTCTGAGACGTTAGCAGAGAAGGAAGCATATACATGACAAAATTTTGAAAGTTTTTTAATTTTTTTAAGAACAGCCATGTTTGGCTCTGTTATAATAAGATGGCATATACGTGGTTTGTAACACTAGCATTTTTTCGGCAAAATGTAACCCTGCCATCGGCACTCAGAGACGCTCATCGCCCCTTATTGCCTTAGGCCATAAGGCGTCGTTTCGGGGTCGAAAAACCATCGTTTCGCACTCCAAAACTGTGATTTCGGCCGACGATGTCCCCGTTTCAAAGGTTTTCTCGTAGTAACGTCTACCTCGATCACGTGAATCCCGGGCGGGATGGCCACACGGAGTCGGCTAGTCACGGCGATCGGAAGGTGTGTTCAACTCGGCACGAGAACTCCTCCCCAGGTCGTAGATATGGGTGCACTAATATCGCCGATATAGTCACCCCTTTCGGGTTATTCTCACCCCTTCCGGGAGAGAAATGACCATAACTTTCCGCCCGAATATCGGAATCGCTTATGTGAGCACAATTCGAAATCGACATTCCGAGACGGTCGACAGGACGCTGGTTTTGTAGAATTCCGTGCCGGGCCAAAATTCCACCGCGGAGCGTGTGTACTAGTAAACCAATTGTCGTACCCCTTGGGTAAGACGAGGATATTTTTTCGCGCGGCGATCGAAACCGCCTGCGAGTCCCGAATTCGGAATCGACAGTTCGACCTGGTCGGCGCAAGGTCGATTCGGAGATTTCTAGTCCGTTGCCCAAATTCTTCTCCGGAGGGTGGTCGCGGGCTGCCGATGCGATCGCATATGGACACCCCTTCACTCAAACGGGCATAACTTTCCGCTCGGTTATCGGAATCGCTTATAAGACCCCAATTCGGAATCGGCACTCAGAGACGCACGTCGCCCCCTTATTGCCTCAGGCGATAAGACATCATTTCGAGGTCGAAAAACCTTCGTTTCACACTCTAAAATTGCGATTTCGGTCAACGATGTCCCCGTTTCAAAGGTTTTCTCGCAATAACGTCTACCTCGATCACGTAAATCTCGGGCGGGATGGCCGACGCTGGTTTTGCAAAATTCCATGCCGGGCCGAAATTCTACCGCAGAGCGTGTGTACTAGTACACCGTTAGTCGTACCCCTTGGGTAAGACACGGATATTTTTTCGCGCGGTGATTGGAACCGCCCGCGAGTCCCCAATTCGGAATCGGCACTTCGACACGGTCGGCGCAAGGTCGGATTCGGTGATTTCCGGTCCGGCGCCCAAATTCCTCTCCGGGAGGATGGTCGCGGGGCTGCCAATACGATCGCATACGGACACCCCTTCGCTCAAACGGGCATAACTTTCCGCTCGGTTATCTTAATATCGCTTATAAGACCCGAATTTGGAATCGGCACTCGGAGACGCTCGTCGCGCCATTATTGTCTCAGGTGATAAGACGTCGTTTCGGATCGAAAAACCTTCCTTTCGCACTCTAAAATTACGATTTCGGCCGACGATGTCCCCGTTTCAAAGGTTTTCTCGCAGTAACGTCTACCTCGATCACGTGAATCCCGGCGGGACGGCCAGACGGAGTCGGCCAGTCACGGCGAACGGAAGCTGTGTTCAACTCGGCACGAGAACTCCTCCCTAGGTCGTAGATATGGGTGCACCAATATCGCCGATATAGTCACCCCTTTCGGGTTATTCTCACCCTTCGGGAGAGAACTGCCATAACTTTTCGCCTGGGTATCAGAATCGCTTATTTGAGCACAATTCGGAATCGACATTTCGAGACGGTCGACAGGACGCTGGTTTTGCAAAATTCCATGCCGGGCCGAAATTCCACCGCGAAGCATGTGTACTAGTACACCGATTGTCGTACCCCTTGGGTAAGATGAGGATATTTTTTCGCGCGGCGATCGGAACCGTTCGCGAGTCCCTAATTCGGAATCGGCACTTCGACTGGGTCGGCACAAGGTCGGATTCGGAGATTTCCGGTTCGGCGCCCAAATTCCTCTCCGGGAGGGTGGTCGCGGGGCTGCCGATGCGATAGCATACGGACACCCCTTCGCTCAAACGAGCATAACTTTTCGCTCGGTTATCGGAATCGCTTATAAAACCTCAATTCGAAATCGGCACTCAGAGATGCTCGTCGCGCCCTTATTGCCGCAGGCGATCAGACGTCATTTCGGGTCGAAAAACCTTCCTTTCACACTCCAAAATTGCGATTTCGGCAGACGATGTGCCTATTTTAAAGGTTTTATCGCAGTAACGTCTACCTCGATCACGTGAATCCTAGGTGGGACGGCCACACGGAGTCGGCCAGTCACGGTGATCGGAAGCTGTGTTCAACTCGGCACGAGAACTCCTCCCCAGGTCGTAGATATGGGTGCACCAATATCGCCGATATAGTCACCACTTTCGGGTTATTCTTACCCCTTCCGGGAGAGAACTAGCTATAACTTTCTGCCCGGGTATCGAATCGCTTATGTGAGCACAATTCGGAATCGACATTCTGAGACGGTCTACAGGACGTTGGTTTTGCAGAATTCCATGCCAGACCGAAATTCCACCGCGGTGCGTGTGTACTAGTACACCGATAGTTGTACCCCTTGGGTAAGACGCGGATATTTTTTCGCGCGGCGATCGGAATCGCCCGCGAGTCCCTAATTCGGAATCGGCACTTCGACCCGGTCGGCGCAAGGTCGGATTCGGTGATTTTCGGTCCCCGCGCCCAAATTCCTCTCCGGAGGGTGGTCGCGGGCTGCCGATGCGATAGCATACGGACACCCCTTCGCTCAAACGAGCATAACTTTTCGCTCGGTTATCGGAATCGCTTATAAAACCTCAATTCGAAATCGGCACTCAGAGATGCTCGTCGCGCCCTTATTGCCGCAGGCGATCAGACGTCATTTCGAGGTCGAAAAACCTTCCTTTCACACTCCAAAATTGCGATTTCGGCAGACGATGTGCCTATTTTAAAGGTTTTAATCGCAGTAACGTCTACCTCGATCACGTGAATCCTAGGTGGGACGGCCACACGGAGTCGGCCAGTCACGGTGATCGGAAGCTGTGTCAACTCGGCACGAGAACTCCTCCCCAGGTCGTAGATATGGGTGCACCAATATCGCCGATATAGTCACCACTTTCGGGTTATTCTTACCCCTTCCGGGAGAGAACTAGCTATAACTTTCTGCCCGGGTATCGGAATCGCTTATGTGAGCACAATTCGGAATCGACATTCTGAGACGGTCTACAGGACGTTGGTTTTGCAGAATTCCATGCCAGACCGAAATTCCACCGCGGTGCGTGTGTACTAGTACACCGATAGTTGTACCCCTTGGGTAAGACGCGGATATTTTTTCGCGCGGCGATCGGAATCGCCCGCGAGTCCCTAATTCGGAATCGGCACTTCGACCCGGTCGGCGCAAGGTCGGATTCGGTGATTTTCGGTCCCCGCGCCCAATTCCTCTCCGGGAGGGTGGTCGGGGGCTGCCGATGCGATCGCATACGGACACCCCTTCTCTCAAACGGGCATAACTTTCCGCTTAGTTATCGTAATCACTTATAAGACCCCAATTCGGAATCGGCACTCAGAGACGCCCATCGCGCCCTAAATGCCTCAGGCGTTAAGACGTCATTTCGGGGTCTAAAAACCTTCGTTTCGCACTCTAAAATTGTGATTTCGTCCGACGATGACCCCGTTTCAAAGGTTTTCTCGCAGTAACATCGACCTCGATCACGTGAATCCCGGGCGGGACGGTCACACGGAGTCATCCAGTCACAACGATCGGAAGCTGTGTTCAACTCGGCATGAGAACTCCTCCCCAGGTCGTAGATATGGGTGCACCAATATCGCCGATATAGTCACCCCTTTCGGGTTATTCTCACCCCTTCCGGGAGAGAATTGGCCATAACTGTCCGCCCGGGTATCGGAATCACTTATGTGAGCACAATTCGGAATCGGCATTCCGAGATGGTCGACATGACGCTGGTTTTGTAGAATTCTGTACTGGGCCGAAATTCCACCGCGGAGCGTGTGTACTAGTACACCGAAAGTCGTACCCCTTGGGTAAGACGAGGATATTTTTTCGCGCGGCGATCGGAACCGCCCGCGAGTCCCCAATTCAGAATCGGCACTTCGACCAGGTCGGCGCAAGGTCAATTCGGTGATTTCCAGTCCGGCGCCCAAATTCATCTCTAGGAGGGTGGTCGCCAGCTGCCGATGCGATCGCATACGGACACCCCTTCGCTCAAACGGGTATAACTTTCCGCTCGGTTATCGTAATCACTTATAAGACCCCAATTCGGAATCGGCACTCAGAGACGCTCATCGTGCCCTTATTGGCTCAGGTGATAAGACGTCATTTCGGGGTCGAAAAACCTTCCTTTTGCACTCTAAAATTACGATTTCGACCGACGATGTCCCCGTTTCAAAGGTTTTCTCACAGTAACATCGACCTCGATCACGTGAATCCCGGGCGGGACGGCCACACGGAGTCGGCCAGTCACGGCGATCGGAAGCTGTGTTCAACCCGGCACGAGAACTCCTCCCCAGGTCGTAGATATGGGCGCACCAATATCGCCGATATAGTCACCCCTTTCGGGTTATTCTCACCCCTTCCGGGAGAGAACTGGCCATAAATGTCCGCCCGGGTATCAGAATCGCTTATGTGAGTACAATTCTGAATTGGCATTCCGAGACGGTCAACAAGACGCTGGTTTTGCAGAATTCCGTGCTAGGCCAAAATTTCACCGCAGAGCGTGTGTACTAGTACACCGATAGTCGTACCCCTTGGGTAAGACGTGGATATTTTTTCGCGCGGCGATCAGAACCGCCCGCGAGTCCCCAATTCGGAATCGGCACTTAGACACGGTCGGCGCAAGGTCGAATTCAGTGATTTCCAGTCCGGCGCCCAAATTCCTCTCCGAGAGGATGGTCGCGGGCTGCCAATGCGATCGCATACGGACACCCCTTCGCTCAAACGGGCATAACTTTTCACTCGGTTATCGGAATCGCTTATAAGACCCCAATTTGGAATCAGCACTCGGAGACGCTCGTCGCGCCCTTATTATCTCAGGTGATAAGACGTTGTTCGGGATCGAAAAACCTTCCTTTCGCACTCTAAAATTGCGATTTCGGCCGATGATGTCCCCGTTTCAAAGGTTTTCTCGCAGTAACGTCTACCTCGATCACGTGAATCCTGCCGGGACGGCCACACGGAGTCGGCCAGTCACGGCGAATAGAAGCTGTGTTCAACTCGGCACGAGAACTCCTCCCTAGGTCATAGATATGGGTGCATCAATATCACCGATATAGTCACCCCTTTCGGGTTATTCTCACCCCTTCTGGGAGAGAACTGGCCATAACTTTTCGCCCGGGTATTGGAATCGCTTATGTGAGTACAATTCGGAATCGGCATTTCGAGACGGTCGACAGGACGCTGGTTTTGCAGAATTCCGTACCGGGCCGAAATTCCACCGCGGAGCGTGTGTACTAGTACACCGATTGTCATACCCCTTGGGTAGGACGCATATATTTTTCGCGCGGCGATCGAAACCGCCCGCGAGTCCCCAATTTGGAATCGGCACTTCGACTCAGTCTGCGCAAGGTCAGATTCGGAGATTTCCGGTTCGGCGCCCAAATTCCTGTCCGGGAGGGTGGTCGCGGGCTGCCGATGCGATAGCATACAGAGACCCCTTCGCTCAAACGAGCATAACTTTTCGCTCGGTTATCGAATCGCTTATAAAACCCCAATTCGGAATCGGCACTCAGAGACGCTCATCGCGCCCTTATTGCCTCAAGCGATAAGACGTCATTTCGGGGTTGAAAAACCTTCATTTCACACTCTAAAATTGCGATTTCGACTGACGATGTCCCCGTTTTAAAGGTTTTCTCGCAGTAACGTCTACCTCGATCACGTGAATCCTGGGCAGGACGACCACACGGAGTCGACCAGTCTTGGCGATCGGAAGCTGTATTCAACTCGGCATGAGAACTCCTCCCCAGGTCATAGATATGGGTGCACCAATATCGCTGATATAGTCACCCCTTTCGGGTTATTCTCACCCTTTCCGGGAGAGAACTGGCCATAACTTTCTGCCTGGGTATCGGAATCTCTTATGTGTGCACAATTCGGAATCGACATTCCGAGATGGTCGACAGGACGCTGGTTTTGCAGAATTCCATGTCGGGCCGAAATTCCACCACGGAGCATGTGTACTAGTACACCGATAGTCATACCCCTTGCGTAAGACACAGATATTTTTTCGCGCGGCGATCGGAACCGCCCGCGAGTCCCGAATTCGGAATTGGCACTTCGACCCGGTCAGCCAAGGTCGGATTCGGAGATTTCCGGTCTGGTGACCAAATTCCTCTCTGGGAGGGTGGTCACGGGCTGTCGATGCGATCGCATACGGACACCCCTTCGCTCAAACGGGCATAACTTTTCGCTCGGTTATCAGAATCGCTTATAAGACCCCAATTTGGACTCGCTTATAAGACCCCAATTCGAAATCGGCACTCAGAGACCTCGTCGCCCCCTTATCTCCTCAGGCGATAAGACGTCATTTCGGTGTCGAAAAACCTTCCTTTCGCACACCAAATTGTGATTTCGGCCGACGATGTCCCTGTTTCAAAGGTTTTCTTGCAGTGACGTCTACCTCGATCACGTGAATCCGGGCGGGACGGCCACACGGAGTCGGCCAGTTACGGCGATCGGAAGCTGTGTTCAACTCGGCACGAGAACTCCTTTCCAGGTCGTAGATATGGTGCACTAATATCGCCGATATAGTCACCACTTTTGGTTATTCTCACCCCTTCCGGGAGAGAACTAGCCATAATTTTCTACCCGGGTATCGGAATCGCTTATGTGAGCACAATTCGGAATCGGCATTCCGAGACGATCTACAGGACGTTGGTTTTTCAGAATTCCATGCCAGGCCGAAATTCCACAGCGGTGCATGTGTACTAGTACACCGATAGTCATACCCCTCGGGTAAGATGCAGATATTTTTTCATGCGGCGATCGAAACTGCCCGCGAGTCCCCAATTCGGAATCGGCACTTCGACCCGGTCGGCGCAAGGTCTGATTCGGAGATTTCCGGTTCGGCGCCCTAATTCCTCTCCGGGAGGGTGGTCGCGGGCTGCCGATGCAATCGCATACGGACACCCCTTCGCTCAAACGGGCATAGCTTTCCACTCGGTTATCGTAATCACTTATAAGACCCCAATTCGAAATCGACACTCAGAGACGCTCGTCGCCCATTTATTACCTCAGGCGATAAGAAGTCATTTTGGGGTCGAAAAACCTGAGTGCCAGTAACGTCGACCTCGATCACGTGAATCCCGGGCGGGACGGCCACACGGAGTCGGCCAGTCACGACGATCGGAAGCTGTGTTCAACTCGGCACGAGAACTCCTCCCCAGGTCGTAGATATGGGTGCACCAATATCACTAATATAGTCACCTGTTTCGGGTTATTCTCACCCCTTCCGGGAGAGAACTGGCCATAACTGTCCACCCGGGTATCGGAATCGCATATGTGAGCACAATTCGGAATCGGCATTCCGAGACGGTCGACAGGACGCTAGTTTCGCAGAATTCGGTACCGGGCCAAAATTCCACTGCGCAGCGTTCCGCACGGGCATCGGAATCGCTTATGTGACCACAATTCGGAATCGGCACTCCGAGACGGTTGACTGGGCGTTGGTTTCGCGGAATTCCATTCCGGGGCCAAAATTCCCCCCGGAACATGTGTACTAGTACACCGACTGTCGTACCCTCGGGTCAGACGCGAATATTTATTCGCCGGGGGTCGGAACCACCCGCGAGGCCCCAATTCAGAATCGGCACTTCGCCCCGGTCTATAAATGGTCGCATTCGGAGATTTCCGCTCCGGCGACCAAATTCCTCTCTGGGAGCGTGGTCGCAGGCTGCGATGCGATCGCATACGGACACCGCTTCACTCAAATGGGCATAACTTTTCGCTCGTTTATCGGAATCGCTTATAAGAGCCCAATTCAGAATCGGCACGCAGAGGCGCTCGACGCCCCCTTATTGCCTCAGGCCATAAGACGTTGTTTAGGGTAAAAAAAACTTCATTTTGCACTCCGAAATTGTGATTCTAGCCGACGATCTCCCTTATTCCAAGGTTTTTTGGCAGTAGCGACTCTCTCGATTACGCGAATCACTGGCGGAGCTCACACGCGGAGCTGCCCAGTCATAGCGATCGGAAGTCATGTTCAACTCGACACGAGATCTCCTCCCCAGGTCGGGGATATGGGTGCCCGAACATCGCCGATATAGTCACACCCTCTGGTTTATTCCCACCCCTTCAGCGAAAGAATTAGGCATAACGTTCCGCACGGGCATCGGAATCGCTTATGTGACCACAATTCGGAATCGGCACTCCGAGACGGTCAACATGGTGCTGGTTTCGTGGAATTCCGTTCCGGGGCCAAAATTCCCCCCGGAGCGTGTGTACTAGTACACCGACAGCCGTACACTCTGGTCGGACGCGGATATTTATTCGCCCGGGGGTCGAAACCGCCCGCGAGGCCCCAATTCAGAATCGGCACTTAGACCCGGTCGGTAAATGGTCGCATTCAGAGATTCCATTCTAGCGCCCAAATTCCTCTGGGGAGCGCGGTCGCGGGCTGTCGATGCGATCGCATCTGGACACCGCTTCGCTCCAACGGGGATAACGTTTCGCACGGTTATCGGAATCGCTTATAAGACCCCAATTCGGAATCAGCACGCAGAGGCGCTCGACGCCCCCTTATTACCTAGGCGATAAGACCTCATTTCGGGGTCAAAAAACCTTCGTTTCGCACTCCAAAATTGCGATTCTAGCCGACGATCTCCCCTATTCAAAGAGTTTTTGGCAGTAGCGACTCCCTCGATTATGCGAATCGCTGGCGGAGCCCACACGCGGAGCTGCACGGTCACAGCGATCGGAAGTCATGTTCAACTTGATGTGAGATCTCCTCCCCAGGTCGTGGATATGGGTGCTCGAACATCGCCGATATAGTCACCCCCTCCGGTTTATTCCCACCCCTTCAGCGAAAGAATTGGGCATAACTTTCCGCACGGGCATTGGAATCGCTTATGTGACGACAATTCGGAATCGGCACTCCGAGATGGTCGACAGGGCACTGGTTTTGCGGAATTCCATTCCGGAGCCAAAATTCCCCCGGAGCGTGTGTACTAGTACACCGCCTGCCGTACCCTCCGGTCGGACGCAGATATTTATTCGCCCGGGGGTCGGAACCGCCCGCGAGGCCCCAATTCAGAATCGGCACTTCGACCCGGTCGGTAAATGGTCACATTCGGAGATTTCCGGACCGGCGCCCAAATTCCTCTGGGGGAGCGTGGTCACGGGCTGCCGATACGATCGCATACAGACACCGCTTCGCTCAAACAGGGATAACTTTTCGCTCGGTTATCGGAATCGCTTATAAGACCCCAATTCGGAATCGGCATGTAGAGGTGCTCATCGCTCCATTATTGCCTCAAGCGATAAGACGTTGTTTCGGGGTCGAAAAGCTTCGTTTCGCACTCCGAAATGCGATTCTAGCCGACGATCTACCCTATTCTAAGGTTTTTTTGGCAATAGCGACTCCCTCGATTACGCGAATCACTGGCGGAGCCCACACGCGGAGCCGCCCAATCACAGTGATCGAAAGTCCTGTTCAACTCGACGCGAGATCTCCTCCCCAGGTCGTGGATATGGGTGCCCGAACATCGCCGATATAGTCACCCCCTCCGGTTTATTCCCACCCCTTTAGCGAAAGAATTGGGCATAACTTTCCGCACGGGCATCGGAATTGCTTATGTGACCACAATTCGAAATCGACACTCCGAGACGGTCGATAGGGAGCTGGTTTCGCGGAATTCCGTTCCGGGGCCAAAATTCCCCTTCGGAGCGTGTGTACTAGTACACCGACTGGCGTACCCTCCGGTCGGACGTGGATATTTATTCGTCCGGGGGTCGGAACCGCCCGCGAGGCCCCAATTCAGAATCGGTACTTCGACCCGGTCGATCAATGGTCGCATTCGGAGATTTCCGGTCCGGCGCCCAAATTCCTCTCCGGGAGCGCGGTCGCGGGCTGCCGATGCGATCGCACACGGACACTGCTTCGCTCAAACGGGGATAACTTTTCGCTCGGTGATCGGAATCGCTTACAAGACCCCAATTCGGAATCGGCACTCAGAGGCGCTCGATGCACCCATAACGCCTCAGGTGATGAGACGTCGTTTCGGGGTCAAAAAACCTTCGTTTCGCACTCTGAAATTGTGATTCTAGCAGACGATCTCCCCTATTCCAAGATTTTTTGGCAGTAGCGACTCCCTCGATTACGCGAATCGCTGGTGGAGCCCATATGTGGAGCCGCCCAGTCACAGCGTTCGGAAGTCGTGTTCAACTCGACGCGAGATCTCCTCCCCAGGTCGTGGATATGGGTGCTCGAACATCGCCGATATAGTCACCCCCTCCGGTTTATTCCCACCCCTTCAGCGAAAGAATTGGGCATAACTTTCCGCACGGGCATTGAAATCGCTTATGTGACCACAATTCAGAATCGGCACTCCGACAGACGTCGATAGGGCGCTGGTTTCATGGAATTCCGTTCCAGGGCCAAAATTCCCCCCGGAGCGTGTGTGCTAGTACACCGACTGTCGTACCCTCCAGTCGGACGTGGATATTTATTCTCCCGGGGTCGGAACTGCTCGCAGGCCCCAATTCAGAATCGGCATTCGACCTGGTCGGTAATGGTCGCATTCGGAGATTTTCGGTCCGGCGCCCAAATTCCTCTCCGGAGCGCGGTCGCGGGCTGCCGATGCGATGGCATACGGACACCGCTTCGCTCAAACGGCATAACTTTACGCTCGTTATCGGATCGCTTATAAGACCCGAATTCGGAATCGACACAGCAGGTGCTCGATGCACCCTTATTGCCTCAGACGATAAGACCTCATTTCGGGGTCGAAAACCTTTGTTTTGCACTCCGAAATTGCGATTCTAGCAGACGATCTCCCCTATTCCAAGATTTTTTGGCAGTAGTGACTCCCTCGATTACGCGAATCGCTGGCAGAGCCCACACACAAAGCCGCCCAGTCACAGCGATCGGAAGTCGTGTTCAACTCGACGCGAGATCTCCTCCCCAGGTCGTGGATATGGGTGCTCGAACATCGTCGATATAGTCACCCCCTCCAGTTTATTCCCACCCCTTCAGCGAAAGAATTGGGCATAATTTTCCGCACGGGAATCGGAAGCGCTTATGTGACCACAATTCGGAATCGGCACTCCGAGACGGTCGACAGGGCGCTGGTTTTGCGGAATTCCATTGCGGGGCCTCAACTCCCCCCCCCCCCGCCCCCGGAGCGTGTGTTACACCGACTGCCATACCCTCCGTCGGACGCGGATATTTATTCTCCCGGGGTCGGAACTGCCCGCGAGGCCCCAATTCAGAATCGACACTTCGACCCGATCGGTAAATGGTCGCATTCGGAGATTTTCGGTCCGACGCCCAAATTCCTCTCCGGAAGCGCGGTCGCGGGCGATCGCATACGGACACCGCTTCGCTCAAACAATTATAACTTTTCGCTCGGTTATCGGAATCGCCTATAAGACCCCAATTCGGAATCGCACGCAGAGGCGCGACGCCCCATTATTTCCTTAGGATAAGACCTCATTTTGCGGTCAAAAAACCTGCGTTTTGCACTCCGAAATTGTGATTCTTGCCGACGATCTCCCCTATTTCAAGATTTTTTGGCAGTAGCGATTCCCTTGATTACGCGAATCACTGGCGGAGCCCACACACGGAGCCGCCCAGTCACAGCGATCGGAAGTCGTGTTCAACTCGACGCGAGATCTCCTCCCCAAGTTGTGGATATGGGTGCCCGAACATCGCCGATATAGTCACCCCCTCTGATTTATTCCCACCCCTTCAGCGAAAGAATTGGGCATAACTTTCGGCACGAGCATCAGAATCGCTTATGTGACCAGAATTGAGAATCGGCACTCCGTGACGCTCGACATGGCGCTGATTTTGCGGAATTCCATTTCGGGGCCAAAATTGCCCCTGGAGCGTGTGTACTAGTACACCGACTGCCGTACCCTCCGTCAGACGCGGATATTTATTCGCCCGGGGTCGGAACCACCCGCGAGGCCCCAATTCAGAATCGGCACTTCGACCCGGTCAGTAAATGGTCGCATTCGGAGATTTCCGGTTCGGCGCCAAATTCTTCTTCGGGAGCGCGGTCGCAGGCTGCCGATGCGATCGCATACGGACACCGCTTCGCTCAAACGGGCATAACTTTTCGCACGGTTATCGGAATCGCTTATAAGATCCAAATTCGGAATCGGCACTCGGAGGTGCTCGACGCCCCCTTATTGCCACAGGCTATAAGACCTCATTTCGGGGTCGAAAAAATTCGTTTCGCACTCCGAAATTGCGATTCTAGCCGACGATCTCCCCTATTGCAAGATTTTTTTGCAGTAGCGACTCCCTCGATTATGCGAATCGCAGGCGAGGCCACACGCGCAACCGCCCAGTCACAGCGATCGAAAGTCGTGTGCAACTTGACGCGAGATCTCCTCCCCAGGTCGTGGACATGGGTGCTCGAACATCGCCGTTATAATCACCCCCTCTGGTTTATTCCCACCCCTTCAGCGAAAGAATTGGGCATAACATTCCGTACGGGATCGGAATCGCTTTTGACCACAATTCGGAATCGGCACTGCGAGACGGTCGACATGGCGGGTGTTTTGTGGAATTCCGTTTCGGGGCCAAAATTCCCCTTGGAGCGTGTGTACTAGTACACCGACTGCCGTACCCTCCGGTCGACGCGGATATTTATTTGCCCGGGGGTCAGAACCACCCGTGAGGCCCCAATTCAGAATCGGCACTTCGACCCGGTCGTAAATGGTCACATTCGGAGATTTCTGGTTCGGCGCCCAAATTCCTCTCCGGGAGCGCGGTCGCAGGCTGCCGATGCGATCGCATACGGACACCGCTTCGCTCAAACGGGCATAACATTTCGCACGGTTATCGGAATCGCTTATAAGACCCCGATTCAGAATCGGCATACAGAGGCGCTCGATGCCCCCTTATTGCCTCAGGCGATAAGACCTCATTTCGGGGTCGAAAAACCTTCGTTTCGCCCTCCAAAATTACGATTCTAGCCGACAATCTCCCCTATTCCAAGATTTTTTGGCAGTAGCGACTCCCTCGATTATGCGAATCGCAGGCGGAGCACACACGCGGAGCCTCCCAGTCACAGTGATCCGAAGTCGTGTTCAACTCGACGCGAGATCTCCTCCCAAGTCGTGGATATGGGTGCTCGAACATCGCCGATATAGTCACCCCCTCTGGTTTATTCCCCCCCTTCAGCGAAAGAATTCTGCATAACTTTCCGCACGGGCATCGGAATCGCTTATGTGACCACAATTCGGAATCGGCACTCCGAGACGGTCGACATGGCGCTGGTTTCACGGAATTCCGTTTCGGGTCCAAAATTCCCCCTGGGAGCGTGTGTACTAGTACACCGACTGCCGTACCCTCCGGTCGGACGCGGATATTTATTCGTCCGGGGGTCGGAACCACACGCGAGGCCCCAATTCAGAATCGGCACTTCGACCCGGTCGGTAAATAGTCACATTCGGAGATTTCCGGTTCGGCGCCCAAATTCCTCTCCGGGAGCGCGGTCGCAGGCTGCCGATGCGATCGCATACGGACACCGCTTCGCTCAAACGGGCATAACTTTTCACACGGTTATCGCAATCGCTTATAAGACCCCAATTCGGAATCGGCACGCAGAGGTGCTCGACGCCCCCTTATTGCCTCCGGCGATAAGACTCATTTAGGGGTCGAAAAACCTTCATTTCGCACTCCGAAATTGTGATTCTAGCCGACGATCTCCCCTATTCCAAGATTTTTTTGCAGTAGCGACTCCCTCGATTACGCGAATCGCTGGCGGAGCCCACACACGGAGCCGCCACCAGTCACAGCGATCGGAAGTTGTGTTCAACTCGACGCGATATCTCCTCCCCAGGTCGTGGATATGGGTGCACGAACATCGCCGATATAGTCACCCCCTCCGGTTTATTCCCACCCCTTCAGCGAAAGAATTAGGCATGACATTCCGCACGGGCGTCGGAATCGTTTATGTGACCACAATTCGGAATCGGCACTCTAAGACGGTCGACAAGGCACTGGTTTCGCGGAATTCCGTTCGGGGCCAAAATACCCCCCGTAGCGTGTGTACTAGTACACCGACTGCCGTACCTCTAGTCGGATGTGGATATTTGTTCACCCCGGGGTTCGGAACCGCTCGCGAGGCCCCAAATCAGAATCGGCACTTCGACCCGGTCGGTAAAAGGTCACGTTTGGAGATTTCCGGTCCGGCGCCCAAATTCCTCTCCGGGAGCGCGGTCGCGGGCAGCCGATGCGATCGCATACGGACACCCCTTCGCTCAAACAGGCGTAACTTTTCGCTCGGTTATCGGAATCGCTTATAAGACCCCAATTCGGAATCGGCACTTAGAGGCGCTCGACGCTCCATTATTGCCGCAGGAGATAAGACGTCGTTTTGGGGTCGAAAAACCTTCATTCGCACTCTGAAATTGCGATTCTAGTCGATGATCTCCCCGATTCCAAGGTTTTTTGCCAGTAGCGACTCCCTCGATTGTGCGAATCGATGGCGGAGCCCACACGCAGAGCCGCCCAATCACAGCGATCGGAAGTCGTGTTCAACTCGACGCGAGATCTCCGCCCCAGGTTGTGGATATGGGTGCCCGAACATCGCCGATATAGTCACCCCCTCCGGTTTATTCCCACCCCTTCAGCGAAATATTTGGGCATAACTTTCCGCACGGGCGTCGGAATCGTTTATGTGACCACAATTCGGAATCGGCACTCCTAGATGGTCGACAGGGCGTTGGTTTCGCGGAATTCCGTTCTGGGGCCAAAATACCCCCCGGAGCGTGTGTACTAGTACACCGACTGCCGTACCCTCCAGTCGGATGTGGACATTTATTCGCCCGGGGTTCAGAACCGCTCGCGAGGCCCCAAATCAGAATCGGCACTTCGACCGGTCGGTAAAAGGTCACGTTCGGTGATTTCGGTGCGGCGCCCAAATTCCTCTCCGGGAGCGCGGTCGCGGGCAGCCGATGCGATCGCATACGGACAACCCTTCGCTCAAACGGGCGTAACTTTTCACTCGGTTATAGGAATCGCTTATAACACCTAATTCGGAATCGGCACTCAGAGGCGCTCGACGCCCCTTTATGCCAAAGGCGATACGACATCGTTTCGGGGTCGAAAAACCTTTGTTTCGCACTCGGAAATTGCGCTTCTAGTCGATGATCTCCCCGATTCCATGGTTTTTGGCCAGTAACGACTCCCTCGATTGTGCGAATCGCTGGCGGAGCCCACACGCGGAGCCGCCCAGTCAAAGCGATCGGAAGTCGTGTTCAACGCGACGCGAGATCTCCTCCCCAGGTCATGGATATGGGTGCCCGATCATCGCCGATATAGTCACCCCCTCCGGTTTATTCCCACCCCTTCAGCGAAAGAATTGGGCATAACTTTCCGCACGGGCGTCGGAATCGCTTATGTGACCACAATTCGGAATCGGCACTCCGAGACGGTCAACATGGCTCTGGTTTCGCAAAATTCCGTTCCGGGGCCAAAATACCCCCCGGAGCGTGTGTACTAGTACACCGACTGCCGTACCCTCCAGTCGGATGTGGATATTTGTTCGCCCGGGGTTCGGAACCGCTCGCGAGGCCCCAAATCAGAATCGGCAATCCAACCCGGTCGGTAAAAGGTCACGTTCTGAGATTTCCAGTCCTGCGCCCAAATTCCTCTCCGGGAGGCGGTCGCGGGCAGCCGATGCGATCGCAAACGGACACCCCTTCGCTCAAACAGGCGTAACTTTTCGCTCGGTTATTGGAATCGCTTATAAGACCCCAATTCGGAATCGGCACTCAGAGGCGCTCGACGCCCGCTTATTGCCAAGGCGATAAGCCATCGTTTAGGGGTCGAAAAACCTTCGTTTCGCACTCCGAAATTGCGCTTCTAGTCGATGATCTCCCCGATTCCAAGGTTTTTTGCCAGTAGCGACTCCCTCGATTGTGCGAATCGCTGGCGGTGACCACACGCGGAGCCGCCCAGTCACAGCGATCGGAAGTTGTGTTCAACTCGACGCAAGATCTCCTCCCCAGGTCGTGGATATGGGTGCCCGAACATCGCCGATATAGTCACCCCCTCCGGTTTATTCCCACCCCTTCAGCGAAAGAATTGGGCATAACTTTCCGCACGGGCGTCGGAATCGCTTATGTGACCACAATTCGGAATCGGCAATCCGAGACGGTCGACCATGGCGCTGCTTTCGCGAAACTCCGTTCCGGGGCCAAAATACCCCCCGAAGCGTGTGTACTAGTACACCGACTGCCGTACCCTCCAGTCGGATGTGGATATTCACCGACTGCCGTACCCTCCAGTCGGATGTGGATATTTGTTCACCAGGGTTCGGAAACGCTCGCGAGGCCCCAAATCAGAACCGTCACTTCGACCCGGTCGGTAAAAGGTCACGTTCGGAGATTTCCGGTCAGGCGCCCAGATTCCTCTCCGGGAGCGCGGTCGCGGGCAGCCGATGCGATCGCAAACGGACACCCCTTCGCTCAAACGGGCGTAACTTTTCGCTCGGTTATCGGAATCGCTTATAAGACCCCAATTCGGAATCGGCACTCAGAGGCACTCGACGGTCCATTAACGCCACGGCGATAAGCCGTCGTTAGGGGTCGAAAAACCTTCGTTCGCACTCCGAAATTGCGATTCTAGTCGATGATCTTCCCGATTCCAAGGTTTTTTGCCAGGGGACTCCCTCGATTGTGCGAATCGCTGGCGGAGCCCACACGCGGAGCCGCCCAATCACAGCGATCGGAAGTCGTGTTCAACTCGACGCGAGAGATCCTCCCCAGGTCGTGTATATGGGTGCCGAACATCGCCGATATAGTCACCCCCTCCGGTTTATTCCCACCCCTTCAGCGAAAGAATTGGGCATAACTTTCCGCACGGGGTCGGAATCGCTTATGTGACCACAATTCGGAATCGGCACTCGAGACGGTTGGACAGGGCGCTGGTTTCACGAAATTCCGTTCCGGTGCCAAAATACCCCCCGGAGCGTGTGTACTAGTACACCGACTGCCGTACCCTCCAGTCGGATGTGGATATTTGTTCGCCCGGGGTTCGGAACCGCTCGCGAGGCCCCAAATCAGAATCAGCACTTCGACCCGGTCGGTAAAAGGTCACGTTCGGAGATTTCCGGTCCGGCGCCCAAATTCCTCTCCGGGAGCGCGGTCGCGGGCAGCCGATGCGATCGCAAACGGACACCCCTTCGCTCAAATGGCGTAACTTTTCGCTCGGTTATCGGAATCGCTTATAAGACCCCAATCGGAATCGGCACATCAGAGGCGCTCGACGCCCCCTTATTACCGCAGGCGATTAAGACGTCGTTTTGGGGTCGAAAAACCTTCGTTTCGCACTCCGAAATTGCGATTCTAGTCGATGATCTTCCCGATTCCAAGGTTTTTTCCAGTGGCGACTCCCTCGATTGTGCGAATCGCTGGCGGAGCCCACACGCGGAGCCGCCCAATCACAGCGATCGGAAGTCGTGTTCAACTCGACGCGAGATTCTCCTCCCCAGGTCGTGTATATGGTGCCCGAACATCGCCGATATAGTCACCCCATCCGGTTTATTCCCACCCCTCAGCGAAAGAATTGGCATAACTTTCCGCACGGGTGTCGGAATCGCTTATGTGACCACAATTCGGAATCGGCACTCCGAGACGGTTGACAGGGCGCTGGTTTCACGAAATTCCGTTCCGGTGCCAAAATACCCCCCGGAGCGTGTGTACTAGTACACCGACTGCGTACCTCCAGTCGGATGTGGATATTTGTTCGCCCGGGGTTCGGAACCGCTCGCGAGGCCCCAAATCAGAATCAGCACTTCGACCCGGTCGGTAAAAGGTCACGTTCGGAGATTTCCGGTCCGGCGCCCAAATTCCTCTCCGGGAGCGCGGTCGCGGGCACCGATGCGATCGCAAACGGACACCCCTTCGCTCAAATGGGCGTAACTTTTCGCTCGGTATCGGAATCGCTTATAAGACCCCATTCGGAATCGGCACAGAGTCGGCGCTCGACGCCCCCTTATTACCGCAGGCGATAAGACGTCGTTTTGGGGTCGAAAAACCTTCGTTTCGCACTCCGAAATTGCGATTCTAGTCGATGATCTTCCCCTATTCCAAGGTTTTTTGCCAGTGGCGACTCCCTCGATTGTGCGAATCGCTGGCGGAGCCCACACGCGGAGCCCCCAATCACAGCGATCGGAAGTCGTGTTCAACTCGACGCGAGATCTCCTCCCCAGGTCGTGTATATGGGTGCCCGAACATCGCCGAATAGTCACCCCCTCCGGTTATTCCCACCCCTTCAGCGAAATAATTGGGCATAACTTTCCGCACGGGTGTCGGATCGCTTATGTGACCACAATTCGGAATCGGCACTCCGAGACGGTGACAGGGCGCTGGTTCACGAAATTCCGTTCCGGGCCAAAATACCCCCCGGAGCGTGTGTACTAGTACACCGACTGCCGTACCCTCCAGTCGATTGTGATATTTGTTCGCCCGGGGTTCGGAACCGCTCGCGAGGCCCCATCAGAATCAGCACTTCGACCCGGTCGTAAAGGTCCACGTTCGGAGATTTCCGGTCCGGCGCCCAAATTCCTCTCGGGACGCGGTCGCGGGCGCCATGCGATAGCAAACGGACATCCCCTTCGCTCAATGGGCGAACTTCGCTCGGTTGATCGGTAATCGGAATCGCTTATAAGACCCCAATTCGGAATCGGCACTCAGAGGCGCTCGACGCCCCCTATATTACCGCAGGCGATAAGACGTCGTTTTGGGGTCGAAAAACCTTCGTTTTGCACTCCGAATTGCGATCTAGTCGTGATTCCCCGATTCCAGTTTTTTGCCAGTAGCGACTCCCTCGATTGTGCGAATCGCTGCGGTGCCCACACCGTGGAGCCGCCCAGTCACAGCGATCGGAAGTCGTGTTCAACTCGACGCAGATCTCCTCCCCAGGTCGTGGATATGGGTTCCCGAACATCACCGATATTGTCACCCCCTCCGGTTTATTCCACCCCTTCAGCGAAAGAATTGGGCATGACTTTCCGCACGGGCGTCGAAATCGCTTATGTGACCAAATTCGGAATCGGAATCGGTACTCCGAGACGGTCGACAGGGCGCTGGTTTCACGGAATTTCATTCCGGGGCCAAAATACCCCCTGGAGCGTGTGTACTAGTACACCGACTGCCGTACCCTCCAGTCTGATTTGGATATTTGTTCGCCCGTGTTTCGGAACCACTCGCGAGGCCCCAAATCAGAATCGGCACTTCGACCCGGTCGGTAAAAGGTCACGTTCTGAGATTTCCGGTCCGGCGCCCAAATTCCTCTCCTGGAGCACGGTCGCGGGCAGCCGATGCGATCGCATACGGACACCCCTTCGCTCAAACGGGCGTAACTTTTCGTTCGGTTATCGAAATCGCTTATAAGACCCCAATTCGGAATCGGCACTCAGAGGCGCTCGACGCCCCCTTATTGCCGCAGGCGATAAGACGTCGTTTTGGGGGCGAAAAACCTTCGTTTTGCACTCCGAAATTGCGATTCTAGTCGATGATCTCCCCGATTCCAAGGTTTTTTGCCAGTAGCGACTCCCTCGATTGTGCGAATCGCTGGCGGTGCCCACACGTGGAGCCGCCCAGTCACAGCGATCGGAAGTCGTGTTCAACTCGACGCGAGATCTCCTCCCCAGGTCGTGGATATTGGTGCCCGAACATCGCTGATATAGTCACCCCCTCCGGTTTATTCCCACCCCTTCAGCGAAAGAATTGGTCATAACTTTCCGCACGGGCGTCGGAATCGCTTATGTGACCACAATTCGGAATCGGCACTCCGAGACGGTCGACACGGCGCTGGTTTCGCGGAATTCCGTTCCAGGGCCAAAATACCCCCCGGAGCGTGTCTATAGTACACGACTGCCGTACCCTCCAGTCGGATGTGGATATTTGTTCGCCGGGGTTCGAAACGCTCGCGAGGCCCCAAATCAGAATCGGCACTTCGACCCGGTCGGTAAAAGGTCACGTTTGGAGATTTCGGTCCGGCGCCAATTCCTCTCCGGGAGCGCGGTCGCGGGCAGCCGATGCGATCGCATACGGACACCCCTTCGCTCAAACAAGCGTAACTTTTCACTCAGTTATCGGAATCGCTTATAAGACCCCAATTCGGAATCGGCACTCAGAGGCGCTCGACGCCCCCTAATATCGCAGGCGATAAGACGTCGTTTCGGGGTCGAAAAACTTTAGTTTCGCACTCCGAAATTGCGATTCTAGTCGATGATCTCCCGTTCCAAGGTTTTTTGCCAGTAGCGACTCCCTCGATTGTGCAAATCGCTGGCGGAGCCCACACGCGGAGCCGCCCAGTCACAGCGATCGGAAGTCGTGTTCAACTTGACGCGAGATCTCCTCCCCAGGTCATGGATATGGGTGCCCGAACATCGCCGATATAGTCACCCCCTCTGGTTTATTCCCACCCCTTCAGCGAAAGAATTGGGCATAACTTTCCGCACGAGCGTCGAATCGCTTATGTTCCACAATTCGGAATCGGCACTCCGAGACGGTCGACAGGGCGCTTTGTTTCGCGGAATTCCGTTCCGGGACGAAAATACCCCCCGGAGCGTGTGTACTAGTACACCGACTGCCGTACCCACCAGTCGGATGTGGATATTTGTTCGCCCCGATGTTCGAAACCGCTCGCGAGGCCCCAAATCAGAATCGGCACTTCGACCGGTCGGTAAAAGGTCACGTTCGGAGATTTCCGGTCCGGCGCCCAAATTCCTCTCCGGGAGCGCGGTCGCGGGCAGCCGATGCGATCATATACGGACACCGCTTCGCTCAAACGGGCGTAACTTTTCGTTCGGTTATCGGAATCGCTTATAAGACCCCCATTCGGAATCGGCTCTCAGAGGCGTTCGATGCCTCCTTATTGCCGCAGGCGATAAGATGTCGTTTCGGGGTCGAAAAACCTTCAATTCGCACTCCAAAATTGCGATTCTAGTCGAAGATCTCCTCGATTCCAAGGTTTTTTGTCAGTAGCGACTCCCTCGATTGTGTGAATCACTGGAGGAGCCCACACGCGGAGCCGCCCAGTCACAGCGATCGGAAGTCGTGTTCAACTCG
Organism: Colocasia esculenta; assembly: GCA_014218235.1. Classification (NCBI taxonomy): domain Eukaryota; kingdom Viridiplantae; phylum Streptophyta; class Magnoliopsida; order Alismatales; family Araceae; genus Colocasia; species Colocasia esculenta. Next base: position 891,026 of record CM024761.1, read on the forward strand.
ACGCGAGATCCTCCCCAGGTCGTGGATATGGGTGACCGAACATCGCCGATATAGTCACCCCCTCCGGTTTATCCCACCCCTTCAGCGAAAGAATTGGGCATAACTTCCGCACGGGCGTCGGAATCGCTTATGTGACCACAATTCGGAATCGGCACTCCGAGACGGTCGACAGGGCGCTGGTTTCGAGGAATTCCGTTCCGGGCCAAAATACCCCCCGGAGCGTGTCTACTAGTACACCGACTGCCGTACCCTCCAGTCGGATGTGGATATTTGTCGCCCGGGGTTCAGAACCGCTCGCGAGGCCCCAAATAAGAATCGGCACTTCGACCGGTGGGTAAAAGGTCACGTTTGGAGATTTCCGGTCCGGCGCCCAAATTCCTCTCCGGGAGCGCGGTCGCGGGCAGCTGATGCGATCGCATACGGACACCCTTCGCTCAAACAGGCGAAACTTTTCGCTCGATTATCGGAATCGCTTATAAGTGTTAGTTATGGATGTCCTCAAGCAATCATAACTTGCGGCAATCTTGTTCTTTGATAATAATAATAAGGTTTATATTCATTCTGGTAATTCGTTTAACGTTTCATATGAAGTCCATGAATATGCGCAATGGATATTAATTATGATGAGATCATAACAATGAGATTAATGTCCTTTAAACGTATATTCTTAATTGTTCCTAGTCGGAGGATATCGAGAAGGACATCGGATATCCGGTAGACTAGTACAGGTTGCACCTGCTCATATGATGAGGGTGACTGGTCTCATAGTCACTGTGTGGAGACACTAAGGTGAATCTGTAGGTGCTCATTGGAGAATGAGTTCACTGAACTGATCCGTTATGAAGCGTGGATGGTAATGTTACCTAACTGTCAACCAGCTAGATTCATTGTCACAGTGGCGTGATTGGTCCTAGACCTGAGACACCAAGGACACCTTGTTGGTGGACTTCTGGGTTTTGACCTTGACTTATAGATCTCTAGCCATGAGGTCTTAATCAGTAAGTGTTCGGATCTAGCGGAATACCTTCGAAGGTGATTGTGTGGTCAATATGGGATCGCTCGCTCTCGGTAATAGGAGAGTGAATGCTCTAGGGAAGGATGCCTGATAGTCCCTGGCCAGGGCAAGAGTACTTATCAGAAAAGGAGTTTCTGATATAGTTATGCGGCATCTAAACCAAGTGAGTACAACATTAGGTTTTGACTGTTGATCATCCTAGTGCACTGGGAGCATTGTACGAGCGAAGGATTATAGTCACGTGGTAACTGATGACACAAGGTTCCTTGTGGGTTGCTGAACCCCAATGCTTTCCAGGATCAAGTGTGTGCTGGCACCCAACTTGATTGGAAGCCGGTCAATTATCGTGAGACGTAATGATTGTGTAATAATTAATATGAGATGTTAATTAATTACCATAAGTCAAAAAGAGTTATTGAGCTTAATGGGCTGAAAACTGGACTAGCAGTTGGGCCTAGAGGGTCACAGCATAAGAGTTCCGAGCAGACTGGGGCAAGGTGTTCTTTATAGACAATGACTGGGTTTTTGTGAAAAACCGCGGTGTCTATAAATATACGCTGAGAGTTAAACCATGGGCCAAGCTCTAGGCTTAACCCTGGCGCCCCCCCCTCCTCTCTCTCTCCCAAGGCGCCCCCACCCTCTCTCTCCTCTCTCTCGCACATGGTGGAGCTGAGATCCGGGAGGAGCGTGGAGAACGAGGAGATCCCGTCTACGTCTGGAGCTCGCGTGGATACGTCTAGAGGCCGGACACTTGAACGGCTTGAAGCACCGGCGCCTCCTGCGCCACTCCTCCCCGGATACGGGAGTTTCGCAACCCCGCAAAGGTAAAGATGAGATCTCCCTGCGCGCGGGTTCCGTTTTGTTCGATTCCGACGACCGGCAACGATATCTACTGTGGGATTCGCGTTTCCGCTGCGCTCTAGTCGAAACCTTACAATAAGACCCCAATTCGGAATCGGCACTCAGAGGCGCTCGACGCCCCCTTATGGCCGCAGGCGATAAGACGTCGTTTCGGGGTCGAAAAACCTTCGTTTCGCACTCCGAAATTGCGATTCTAGTCGATGATCTCCCCAATTCCAAGGTTTTTTGCCAGTAGCGACTCCCTCGATTGTGCAAATCGCTGGCGGAGCCCACACGCGGAGCCGCCCACTCACAGCGATCGGAAGTCGTGTTCAACTCGACGCGAGATCTCCTCCCCAGGTTGTGGATATGGGTGCCCGAACATCGCCGATATAGTCACCCCCTCAGTTTATTCCCACCCCTTCAGCAAAGAATTGGGCATAACTTTCCGCACGGGCGTCGGAATCACTTATGTGACCACAATCGGAATCGGCACTCCGAGACGGTCGACAGGGCGCTGGTTTTGCGAAATTCCGTTCGGGGCCAAAATACCCCCCGGAGCGTGTGTACACCGACTGTCGTACCCTCCAGTCGGATGTGGATATTGTTCGCCCCGGGGTCGGAACCGCTCGCGAGGCCCCAATCAGAATCGGCACTTCGACCCGGTCGATAAAAGGTCACGTTCGGAGATTTCCGGTCCGGCGCCCAAATTCCTCTCGGGAGCGCGGTCGCGGGCAGCCGATGCGATGCGATCGCAACGGACACCCCTCGCTCAAACAGGCGTAACTTTTCGCTCGGTTATCGAAATCGCTTATAAAACACCAATTCCGAATCGGCACTCAGAGGCACTCGACGGCCTGTTATTGCCGCAGGCGACAAGACGTCGTTTCGGGGTTCAAAAACCTTCGTTTCGCACTCCGAAATTTCTATTCTAGTCGATGATCCCCCGATTCCAAGGTTTTTTTCCAGTAGCGACACCCTCGATTGTGCGAATCGCTGGTGGAGCCCACACGCGGAGCTGCCCAGTCACAGCGATCGGAAGTCGTGTTCAAGTCGACGCGAGATCTCCTCCCCAGGTCGTGGATATGGGTGCCCGAACATCGCCGATATAGTCACCCCCTCCGGTTTATTCCCACCCCTTCAGCGAAAGAATTGGGCATAACATTCCGCACGGGCGTCGGAAACGCTTATGTGACCACAATTCGGAATCGGCACTCCGAGACGGTCGACAGGGCACTGGTTTTGCGGAATTCCGATCCGGGGCAAAAATACCCCCCGGAGCGTGTGTACACCGACTGTCGTACCCTCCAGTCGGATGTGGATATTTGTTCGCCCCGGGGTTCGGAACCGCTCGCGAGGCCCCAAATCAGAATCGGCGCTTCGACCCGGTCGGTAAAAGGTCACGTTTGGAGATTTCCGGTCCGGCGCCCAAATTCCTCTACGAGAGCGCGGTCGTGGGCAGCCGATGCGATCGCATACGAACACCCCTTCGCTCAAATAGGCGTAACTTTTCGCTCGGTTATCGGAATCGCTTATAAGACCCCAATTCGGAATCGGCACTCAGAGGCGCTCGACGCCCCCTTATTGCCGTAGGCGAGAAGTCGTCGTTCGGGGTCGAAAAACCTTCATTTCACACTCCGAAATTACGATTCTAGTCGATGATCTCCCCAACTCCAAGGTTTTTTGCCAGTAGCAACTCCCTCGATTGTGCAAATCGCTGGCGGAGCCCACACGCGGAGCCGCCCAGTCACAGCGATCGGAAGTCGTGTTCAACTCGACGCGAGATCTCCTCCCCAGGTCGTGAATATGGGTGACTGAACATCGCCGATATAGTCACCCCCTCCGGTTTATTCCCACCCCTTCAGCGAAAGAATTGGGCATACTTTCCGCACGGGCGTCGGAATCGCTTATGTGACCACAATTCGGAATCGGCACTCCGAGACGGTCGACAGGGCGCTGGTTTTGCGGAATTCCGTTCCGGGGCCAAAATACCCACCGGAGCGTGTGTACACCGACTGTCGTACCCTCCAATCAGATGTGGATATTGTTCGCCCCGGGGTTCGGAACCGCTCGCGAGGCCCCAAATCAGAATCGGCACTTCGACCCGGTCGGTAAAAGGTCACGTTCAGAGATTTTAGGTCCGGCGCCCAAATTCCTCTCCGGGAGCGCGGTCGCGGGCAGCTGATGCGATCGCATACGGACACCCCTTCGCTCAAACAGGCGTAACTTTTCGCTCGGTTATCGGAATCGCTTATAAGACCCCAATTCGGAATCGGCACTCAGAGGCGCTCGACGCCCCCATATTGCCGCAGGCGATAAGACGTCGTTTCGGGGTCGAAAAACCTTCGTTTCGCACTCCGAAATTGCGATTCTAGTCGATGATCTCCCCAATTCCATGGTTTTTTGCCAGTAGCGACTCCCTCGATTGTGCAAATCGGTGGCGGAGCCCACACTCGCAGCGCCCAGCCACAGCGATCGGAAGTCGTGTTCAACTCGACGCGAGATCTCCTCCCCAGGTCGTGGATATGGGGTGCCGAACATCGTCGATATAGTCACCCCCTCCAGTTTATTCCCACCCCTTCAGCGAAAGAATTGGGCATAACTTTCCGCACGGGCGTCGGAATCGCTTATGTGACCACAATTCGGAATCGGCACTCCGAGACGGTCGACAGGCGCTGGTTTTGAGGAATTCCGTTCCGGGGCCAAAATACCCCCCGGAGCGTGTGTCCACCGACTGTCGTACCCTCCATTCGGATGTGGATATTTGTTCACCCCGGGGTTCGGACCGCTCGCGAGGCCCCAAATCAGAATCGGCGCTTCGACCGGTCGGTTAAAAGGTCACGTTCGGAGATTTCCGGTCCGGCGGTCAAATTCCTCTCCGGGAGCGCGGTCGTGGGCAGCCGATGCGATCGCATACGGACACCCCTTCGCTCAAATAGGCGTAACTTTTCGCTCGGTTATCGGAATCGCTTATAAGACCCCAATTCGGAATCGGCACTCAGAGGCGCTCGACGGCCCCTTATTGCCGCAGGCGATAAGACGTCGTTTCGGGGTCGAAAAACCTTCGTTTCGGACTCCGAAATTGCGATTCTAGTCGATGATCCCCCCAATTCCAAGGTTTTTTGCCAGTAGCGACTCCCTCGATTGTGTGAATCGCTGGAGGAGCCCACACGCGGAGCCGCCCAGACACAGCGATCGGAAGTCGTGTTCAACACGATGCGAGATCTCCTCCCCAGGTCATGGATATGGGTGCCCGAACATCGCCGTTATTGTCACCCCCTCCGATTTATTCCCACCCCTTCAGCGAAAGAATTGCACATAACTTTCGGCACGGGCATCGGAATCGCTTATGTGACCACAATTCGGAATCGGCACTCCGAGACGGTCGACAGGCCGCTGGTTTCGCAGAATTCCATTCGGGGCCAAAATACCCCCCGAGCGTGTGTACTAGTAAACCGACTGCCGTACCCTCCAGTCGGATGTGGATATTTGTTTGCCTCGGGGTTCGGAACCGCTCGCGAGGCCCCATATCAGAATCGGCACTTCGACCCAGTCGGTAAAAGGTCACGTTCGGAGATTTCCGGTCCGTCGCCCAAATTCCTCTCCGGGAGCGCGGTCGCGGGCAGCCGATGCGATTGCATACGGACACCCCTTCGCTCAAACGGGCGTAACTTTTCGCTCGGTTATCGGAATCGCTTATAAGACCCCAATTAGGAATCGGCACTTAGAGGCGCTCGATGCCCAGTTATTGCCACAGCCAATAAGACGTCGTTTCGGGGTCAAAAAAACTTCGTTTCGCACTCCGAAATTGCGATTCTATTCGATGATCTCCCCGATTCCAAGGTTTTTTGCCAGTAGCGACTCCCTCGATTGTGCGACCCGCTGGCAGAGCCCACACGCGGAGCCGCCCAGTCACAGAGATCGGAAGTCGTGTTCAACTCGGCGCGAGATCTCCTCCCCAGGTCGTGGATATGGGTGCCCGAACATCGCCGATATAGTCACCCCCTCCGGTTTATTCCCACCCCTTCAGCGGATGAATTGGGCATAACTTTCCACACGGGCGTCGGAATCGCTTATGTGACCACAATTCGGAATCGGCACTCCGAGACGGTCAACAGGGCGCTGGTTTCGCGGAATTCCGTTCCGGAGTCAAAATACCCCACGGAGCGTGTGTACTAGTACACCGACTGCCGTACCCTCCAATCGGATATGGATATTTGTTCGACCGGGATTCGGAACCGCTCGCGAGGCCCCAAATCGGAATCGGCACTTTGACCCGGTCGGTAAAAGGTCACGTTCGGAGATTTCCGGTCCGGCGCCCAAATTCCTCTCCGGGAGCGCGGTCGCGGGTAGCCGATGCGATCGCATACGGACACCCCTTCGCTCAAACGGGCATAACTTTTCGCTCAGTTATCGGAATCGCTTATAAAACCCCAATTCGGAATCGGCACTCAGAGGCGCTCAATGCTCCCTTATTGCCGCAGGCGATAAGACGTCGTTTCGGGGTCGAAAAAACTTCGTTTCGCACTCGAAATTGCGATTCTAGTCGATGATCTCCCCGATTCCAAGGTTTTTTGCCAGTAGCGACTCCCTCGATTGTGCGAATCGCTGGTGGATCCCACACGCGGAGCCGCCCAGTCATAGCGATCGGAAGTCATGTTCAACTCGACGCTAGATCTCCTCTCCAGGCCGTGGATATGGGTGCCCGAACATCACCGATATAGTCACCCCCTCCGGTTTATTCCACCCCTTCAGCGAAAGAATTGGGTATAACTTTCCGCACGAGCGTCGGAATCGCTTATGTGACCACAATTCAAAATCGGCACTCCGAGACGGTTGACAGGGTGGTGGTTTCGCGGAATTCCGTTTCGGGGCCAAAATACCCCCCGGAGCATGTGTACTAGTACACCGACTGTCGTACCCTCCAGTCGGTTGTGGATATTTGTTCGCCCCGGGGTTGGGAACCGCTCGCGAGGCCCCAAATCAGAATCGGCACTTCGACCCGGTCAGTGAAAGGTCACTTTCGGAGATATCCGGTCCGGCGCCCAAATTCCTCTCGGGAGCGCGGTCGCGGGCAGCCGATGCGATCGCATACGAACACCCCTTCGCTCAAACGGGCGTAACTTTTCGCTCGGTTATCGGAATTGCTTATAAGACCCCAATTCAGAATCGGCACTCAGAGGCGCTCGACGTCCCCTATTGCCGCAGGCGATAAGACATCGTTCCAGAATCGAAAAACCTTCGTTTCGCACTTCGAAATTGCATTCTAGTCGATGATATCTCCGATTCCAAGGTTTTTTGCCAGTAGTGACTCCCTCGATTGTGCGAATCGCTGGCGGAGCCCACACGCGGAGCCGCCCAGTCACAGAGATCGGATGTCGTGTTCAACTCGACGCAAAATCTCCTCCCCAGGTCGTGGATATGGGTGCCCGAACATCGCCGATATAGTCACCCCCTCCGGTTTATTCCCACCCCTTCAGTGAAAGAATTGCACATAACTTTCCGCACGGGCGTCGGAATAGCTTATGTGACCAGAATTCGGAATCGGCACTCCGAGACGGTCGACAGGGCGCTGGTTTCGCGGAATTCCGTTTCGGGGCCAAAATACCCCCCGGAGCGTGTGTACTAGTACACCGACTGCCGTACCTCCAGTCGGATGTGGATATTTGTTCGCCCCGGGGTTCGAAACCGCTCGCGAGGTCCCAAGTCAGAATCGACACTTCGACCCGGTCGGTAAAAGGTCACGTTCGGAGATTTCCGGACCGGCGCCCAAATTCCTCTGCGGGAGCGCGGTCGCGGGTAGCCGATGCGATCGCATACGGACACCCCTTCGCTCAAACGGGCGTAACTTTCGCCCGGTTATCAGAATCGCTTATAAGACCCCAATTCGGAATCGGCACTCTGAGGCGCTCGACGCCCCCTTATCGCCGCAGGCGATAAGATGTCGTTTCGGGGTCGGAAAACCTTCGTTTCGCACTCCGAAATTGCGATTCTAGTCGATGATCTCTCCGATTCCAAGGTTTTTTTCCAGTAGCGACTCCCTCGATTGTGCGAATCGTTGGGGGAGCCCATACGCGGAGCCGCCCAGTCACAGCGATCGGACGTCGTGTTCAACTCGACGCGAGATCTCCTCCCCAGGTCGTGGATATGGGTGCCCGAACATCGTCGATATAGTCACCCCCCTCCGATTTATTCCCACCCCTTCAGCAAAAGAATTAGGCATAACTTTCCGCACGGGCGTCAGAATCGTTATGTGACCACAATTCGGAATCGGCACTCCGTGACGGTCGACAGGGCGCTGGTTTCGCGGAATTCTGTTCCGGGGCCAAAATACCCCCCGGAGCGTGTGTACTAGTACACCGACTGCCGTACCCTCCAGTCGGATGTGGATATTTGTTCGCCCCGGGGTTCGGAACCGCTAGCGAGTCCCCAAATCAGAATCGGCACATTGACCCGGCCGGTAAAAGGTCACGTTCGGAGATTTCCGGTGTGGCGCCCAAATTCCTCTCCGGGAGCGCGGTCGCGGGCAGCCGATGCGATCGCATACGGACACCCCTTCGCTCAAACGGGCGTAACTTTTCGCTTGGTTATCGGAATCGTTTATAAGACCCCAATTCGGAATCGACACTCAGAGGCGCTTGACGCCCCGTTATTGCTGCAGGCAATAAGACATCGTTTCGGGGTCGAAAAACCTTCATTTCGCACTCCGAAATTGCGATTCTAGTCGATGATCTCCCCGATTCCAAGGTTTTTTGCCAGTAGCAACTCCCTCGATTGTGCGAATCGCTGGAGGATCCCACACGCGGAGCCGCCCAGTCACAGCGATCGGAAGTCGTGTTCTACTCGACGCGAGATCTCCTCCCCAGGTCGTGGATATGGGTGCCTGAACATCGCCGATATAGTCACCCCCTCCGGTTTATTCCCACCCCTTCAACGAAAGAACTGGGCATAACTTTCCGCACGGGCGTCAGAATGGCTTATGTGACCACAATCGAATCGGCACTCCGAGACGGTCGACATGGTGCTGGTTTCGCGGAATTCCGTTCCAGGGCCAAATACCCCCCCCCCCCCCCCCGTGTGGTACTAGTACACCGACTGCCGTACCCTCCAGTCGGATGGGATATTTGTTCGCCCCGGGGTCGGAACCGCTCGCTTGGCCCCAAATCAGAATCGGCACTTCGACCACGGCGGTAAAAGGTCACGCTCGGAGATTTCCGGTTCGGCGCCCAAATTCCTCTCTGGGAGCGTGGTCGCGGGCAGCCGATGCGATCGCATACGGACACCCCTTCGCTCAAACGGGCGTAACTTTTCGCTCGGTTATCGGAATCGCTTATAAGACCCCAATTCGGAATCGGCACTCAGAGGCGCTCGACGCCCGCTTATTGCCATAGGCCATAAGACGTCGTTTCGGGGTCGAAAAACCTTCGTTTCGCACTTCGAAATTGCGATTCAAGTCGATGATCTCCCCGATTCTAAGGTTTTTTGCCAGTAGCGACTCCCTCGATTGTGCGAATCGTTGGCGGAGCCCACACGCGGAGCCGCCCAGTCACAGCGATCGGAAGTCGGTTCAACTCGACGCGAGATCTGCTCCCCAGGTCGTGGATATGGTGCCGAACATCGCCTTATAGTCACCCCCTCCGGTTTATTCCCACCCCTTCAGCGAAAGAATTGGGCATAACTTTCCGCACGGGCGTCGGAATCGCTTATGTGACCACAATCGGAATCGGCACTCCGAGAGGTCGATAAGGCGCTGGTTTCGCGGAATTCCGTCTGGGGCCAAAATACCCCTCCGGAGCGTGTGTACTAGTACACCGACTGCCGTACCCTCCAGTCGGATGTGGATATTGGTCGCCCCGGGGTTCAGAACCGCTCGCGAGGACCCAAATCAGAATCGACACTTCGACCGGTCGGTTAAAAGGTCACGTCGGAGATTTCCGGTCCGGCGCCCAATTCCTCTCCGGGAGCGCGGTCGCGGGCAGCCGATGCGATCGCATACGGAAACCATTCGCTCAAACGGGAGTAACTTTTCGCTCGGTTATCGGAAATGCTTATAAGACCCCAATTCGGAATCGGCACTCAGAGGCGCACAACGTCCCCTTAATGCCGCAGGCGATAAGACATCGTTACTGGGTCGAAAAACCTTCGTTTCGCACTCCGAAATTGCGATTCTAGTCGATGATCTCTCCGATTCCAAGGTTTTTTGCCAGTAGCGACTCCCTCGATGTGCGAATCGCTGGTGGAGCCCACACGCGGAGCCGCCCAGTCACAGAGATCGGAAGTCGTGTTCAACTCAACGCGAGATCTCCTCCCCAGGTCGTGGATATGGGTGCCCGAACATCGCGATATAGTCACCCCCCCCGGTTTATCCCACCCCTTCAGCGAAAGAATTGGGCATAACTTTCCGCACGGGCGTCGGAATCGCTTATGTGACCACAATTCGGAATCGGCACTGAGACGGTCGACAGGGCGCTGGTTTCACGGAATTCCATTCCGGGGCCAAAATACCCCCCTGGAGCGTGTGTACTAGTACACCGACTGCCGTACCCTCCAGTCGGATGTGGATATTTGTTCGTTCGGGGTTTGGAACCGCTCGCGAGGCCCCAAATCAGAATCGGCACTTCGACCCGGTCGGTAAAAGGTCACGTTCGGAGATTTCCGGTCCGGCGCCCAAATTCCTCTCCGGGAGCGCGGTCGCGGGCAGCCGATGCGATCGCATACGGACACCCCTTCGCTCAAAGGGAGTAACTTTTCGCTCGGTTATCGGAATCGCTTATAAGAACCCAATTCGGAATCGACACTCAGAGGCGCTCGACGCCCGTTATTGCCGCAGGCGATAAGACGTCGTTTCGGGGTCGAAAAACCTTCATTTCGCACTCGAAATTGCTATTCTAGTCGATGATCTCCCGATTCCAAGGTTTTTTGCCAGTAGCGACTCCCTCGATGTGCAAATCGCTGGCGGAGCCACAACGCGGAGCCGCCCAGTCACATCGATCGGAAGTCGTGTTCTACTCGACGCGAGATCTCCTCCCTAGGTCGTGGATATGGGTGCCTGAACATCGTTGATATAGTCACCCCCTCCGGTTTATTCCCACCCCTTCAGCGAAAGAATTGGGCATAACCTTTCGGCACGGACGTCGGAATCGCTTATGTGAGCACAATTCGAAATCGGCACTCCGAGACGGTTGACAGGGCGTGTTTCGCGGAATTCCGTTCCTGGACAAAAATACCCCCCGGAGCGTGTGTACTAGTACACCGACTGTACCCTCCAGTCGGATGTGGATATTTGTTCGCCCGGGGTTCGGAACCGCTCGTGAGGCCCCAAATCAGAATCGGCACATTGACCCGGTCGGTAAAAGGTCACGTTCGGAGATTTCGGTGTGGCGCCAAAATTCCTCTCGGATGCGCGGTCGCGGGCAGCCGATGCGATCGCATACGGACACCCGTTCGCTCAAACGGGCGTAACTTTTCGCTCGGTTATCAGAATCGCTTATAAGACCCCAATTCGGAATCGACACTCAGAGGCACTCGACTCCGCTTATTGCCGCAGGCGATAAGACGCGTTTGGGGTCGAAAAACCTTCGTTTCGCACTCTGAAATTGCGATTCTATTCGATGATCTCCCCGATTCCAAGGTTTTTCCAGTAGCGACTCCCCGATTGTGCGAATCGTTGGGGGAGCCCACGCGGAGCCGCCCAGTCACAGCGATCGGACGTCGTGTTCAACTCGACGCGAGATCTCCTCCCAGGTCGTGGATATGGGTGCACGAACATCGTCGATATAGTCACCCCCTCCGATTTATTCCCACCCCTCAGCAAAGAATTAGGCATAACTTTCCGCAGGGGCGTCAGAATCGTTATGTGACCACAATTCGGAATCGGCACTCCGTGACGGTCGACAGGGCGTAGTTTCGAGGAATTCTGTTCGGGGCCAAAATACCCCCCGGAGCGTGTGTACTAGTACACCGACTGCCGTACCCTCCAGTCGGATGTGGATATTGTTCGCCCGGGGTTCGGAACCGCTAGCGAGTCCCCAAATCAGAATCGGCACATGACCCGGCGGTAAAAGGTCACGTTCGAGAGATTCCGGGTGTGGCGCCCAAATTCCTCTCCGGGAGCGCGGTCGCGGGCAGCCGATGCGATCGCAATACGGACACCCTTCGCTCAAACGGGCGTAACTTTTCGCTCGGTTATCAGAATCGCTTATAAGACCCCAATTCGGAATCGGCAATCTGAGGCGCTCGACGAACCACTTATCGCCACAGGCGATAAGACGTCGTTTCGTGGTCGGAAAAACCTTCGTTTCGCACTCCGAAATTGCGATTCTAGTCGATGATCTCCCCGATTCCAAGGTTTTTTTCCAGTAGCGACTCCCTCGATTGTGCGAATCGCTGGGGGAGCCATACGCGGAGCCGCCAGTCACAGCGATCGGACGTCGTGTTCAACTCGACGCGAGATCTCCTCCCAGGTCGTGGATATGGGTGCCCGAACATCGTCGATATAGTCACCCCCTCCGGTTATTCCCACCCCTTCAGCGAAAGAATTAGGCATAACTTTCCGCACGGGCGTCGGAATCGTTATGTGACCATAATTCGGAATTGGCACTCCGAGACGGTCGATAGGGCGCTGGTTCGCGGAATTCTGTTCCGGGGCCAAAATACCCCCCGGAGCGTGTGTACTAGTACACCGACTGCCGTACCCTCCAGTCGGATGTGGATATTTGTTCGCCCCGGGGTCGGAAAGCTCGCGAGGCCAAATCAGAATCGACACTTCGACCCGGTCGGTAAAAGGTCAAGTTCGGAAATTTCCGGTCCGGCGCCCAAATTCCTCTACGGGAGCGCGGTCGCGGGCAGCCGATGCGATCGCATACGGACACCCCTTCCGCTCAAACGGGCGTAACTTTTCGCTTGGTTATCGAATCGCTTATAAGACCCCAATTCGGAATCGACACTCGAGGCGCTCGAGCGCCCCGTTATTGCCTGCAGGCGATAAGATGTCGTTTGGGTCGAAAAACCTTCATTTCGCACTCCGAATTGTGAGTTCTAGTCAATGATCTCCCCCCCGATTCCAAGGTTTTTTGCCAGTAGCAACTCCCTCGATGTGCGAATCGCTGGAGGAGCCACACGCGGAGCCGCCCAGTCACAGCGATCGGAAGTCGTGTTCTACTCGACGTGAGATCTCCTCCCCAGTCGGGATATGGGTGCCTGAACATCGCCAATATAGTCACCCCCTCCGGTTTATTCCCACCCCTTCAGCGAAAGAATTGGGCCATAACTTTTCGCACGGCGTCGGAATCGCTTAGTGACCGCAATTCAAATCGCACTCCGAGACGGTCGACAGGGCGCTGGTTTCGCGGAATTCCGTTCTGGGCCAAAAATACCCCCCTGAGCGTGTGTACTAGTACACCGACTGCCGTACCCTCCAGTCGGATGTGGATATTTGTTCGCCCCGGGGTTCGGAACCGCTAGCGAGGCCCCAAATCAGAATCGGCACATTGACCCGGTCGGTAAAAGGTCACGTTCGGAGATTTCCGGTGTGGCGCCCAAATTCCTCTCCGGGAGCGCGGTCGCGGGCAGCCGATGCGATCGCATACGGACACCCCTTCGCTCAAACGAGCGTAACTTTTCGCTCGGTTATCGGAATCGCTTATAGACCCCAATTCGGAATCGGCACTCAGAGGCGCTCGACATCCCCTTATTGCCGCAAGTGATAAGACGTCGTTTCGGGGTCGAAAAACCTTCGTTTCGCACTCCGAAATTGCGATTCTAGTCGTGATCTCCCCGATTCCAAGGTTTTTTGCCAGTAGCAAACCCCTCATTGTGCGAATCGCTGGCGGAGCCCACACGCGAGGCCGCCTAGTCCACAGCGATTGGAAGTCGTGTTCAACTCGACGCGAGATCTCCTCCCCAGGTCGTGATATTGGTGCCCGAACATCCGCCGATAATGTCACCCCCTCCCGTTTATTCCCACCCCTTCACGAAAGAATTGGGCATAACTTCCGCACGGGCGTCAGAATGGCTTATGTGGCCACAATTCGGAATCGGCACTCCGAGACGGTTGACATGGCCCTGGTTTCACACGAATTCCGTTCCGGGGCCAAAATACCCCCCGAGCGTGTGTACTAGTACACCGATGCCGTACCCTCCCCCGCCCGGATGTGATATTTGTTCGCCCGGGATTCGAAACCGCTCGCGAGGCCCCAAAATAGAATCGGCACTTCGACCCGGTCGGTAAAAGGTCACTTTCGGAGATTTCCGTCCTGGCGCCCAAATTCCTCTCCGGGAGCGCGGTCGCGGGCAGCCGATGCATCGCATATTACACCCCTTCGCTCAAACGGGCGTAACTTTTCGCTCGTTATCAGAATCGCTTATAAAACCTCAATTCGGAATCGGCATCTCAGAGGCGCTCGACACCCACTTACGTCCGAGGCGATAAACGTCTTTTCGGGTTGAAAAACCTTCGTTTCGCACTCCGAAATTGCGGTTCTAGTCGATGATCTCCCCGATTCCAAATTTTTTTGCCAGTAGCGACTCCCTCGATTGTGTGAATCGCTGGAGGAGCCCACACGCGGAGCCGCCCAGTCACAGCGATCGGATGTCGTGTTCAACTCGACGCGAGATCTGCTCCGCAGGTCGTGGATATGGGTGCCCGAACATCGCCTATATAGACACCCCCTCCGGTTTATTCCCACCCCTTCAGCGAAAGAATTGGGCATAGCTTTCCGCACGGGCGTCGGAATCGCTTATGTGACCACAATTCGGAATCGGCACTCCGAGACGGTCGACAGGGCGCTGGTTTCGCGTAATTCCGTTCCGGGGCCAAAATACCCCCCGAGCGGTGTGTACTAGTACACCGACTGCCGTACCCGTCGGTAAAAGGTCACGTTCGGAGATTTCCGGTCCGGCGCCCAAATTCCTCTCCGGAGCGCGGTCGCGGGCAGCCGATGCGATCGCATACGACACCCTTCGCTCAAATGGGCGTACTTTTCGCTCGGTTATCGGAATTGCTTATAAGACCCCCATTCGAATCGGCACTCAGAGGCGCACAACATCCCCTTCCTGCCGCAGGCGATAAGACGTCGTTTCGGGATCGAAAAAACCTTCGTTTCGCACTCCGAAATTGCGATTCTAGTCGATGATCTCTCCGATTCCAAGGTTTTTTGCCAGTAGCGACTCCCTCGATTGTGCGAATCGCTGGTGGCCCCCCAAGCGGAGCCGCCCAGTCACAGAGATCGGAAGTCGTGTTCAACTCGATGCGAGATCTCCTCCCCAGGTCGTGGATATGGGTGCCCGAACATCACTGATATAGTCACCCCCTCCGTTTTTTTCCCACCCCTTAAGCGAAAGAATTGGGATAACTTTCCGCACAGGCGTCGGAATCGGTTATGTGACCAAATTCGGAATCGGCACTCCGAGACGGTCGACAGGGCGCTGGTTTCGCGGAATTCCGTTCCGGGGCCAAAATACCCCCCTGGAGCGTGTGTACTAGTACACCGACTGCCGTACCCTCCAGTCGGATGTGGATATTTGTTCGCCCGGGGTTTGGAACCGTTCGCGAGGCCCCAAATCAGAATCGGCACTTCGACCTGGTCGGTAAAAGGTCACGTTCGGAGATTTCCGGTCCGGCGCCCAAATTCCTCTCCGGGAGCGCGGTCGCGGGCAGCCGATGCGATCGCATACGGACACCCCTTCGCTCAAACGGGCGTAACTTTTCGCTCGGTTATCGGAATCGCTTATAAGACCCCAATTCGGAATCGACACTCAGAGGCGTTCGACGCCCCTTAATGCCGCAGGCGATAAGACAT
Organism: Colocasia esculenta; assembly: GCA_014218235.1. Classification (NCBI taxonomy): domain Eukaryota; kingdom Viridiplantae; phylum Streptophyta; class Magnoliopsida; order Alismatales; family Araceae; genus Colocasia; species Colocasia esculenta. Next base: position 906,680 of record CM024761.1, read on the forward strand.
CGTTTCGGGGTCAAAAAACCTTCATTTCGCACTCCGAAATTGCGATTCTAGTCGATGATCTCTCCGATTCCAAGGTTTTTTGCCAGTAACGACTCCCTCGATTGTGCGAATCTCTGGCGGAGCCCACACGCGGAGCCGCCCAGTCACATCGATCGGAAGTCGTGTTCTACTCGACGCGAGATCTCCTCCCCAGGTCGTGGATATGGGTGCCTGAACATCGCCGATATAGTCACCCCCCTCCGGTTTATTCCCACCCCTTCAGCGAAAGAATTGGGCATAACTTTTCGCACGGGCGTCGGAATCGCTTATGTGAGCACAATTCGGAATCGGCACTCAGAGACGGTTGACAGGGCGCTGGTTTCGCGGAATTCCGTTCCTGGCCAAAAATATCTCCCTGAGCGTGTGTACTAGTACACCGACTGCCGTACCCTCCAGTTGGATGTGGATATTTGTTCGCCCCGGGGTTCGGAACCGCTCGCGAGGCCCCAAATCAGAATCGGCACTTTGACCCGGTCGGTAAAAGGTCACGTTCGGAGATTTCCGGTGTGGCTCCGAAATTCCTCTCCGGGAGCGCGGTCGCGGGCAGCCGATGCGATCGCATACGGACACCCCTTCGCTCAAACGGGCGTAACTTTTCGCTCGGTTATCGAAATCGCTTATAAGAACCCAATTCGGAATCGACACTCAGAGGCGCTCGACGCCCGCTTATTGCCGTAGGCGATAAGACTTCGTTTTGGGGTCGAAAAACCTTCGTTTCGCACTCTGAAATTACGATTCTAATCGATGATCTCCCTGATTCTAAGGTTTTTTTTCAGTAGCGACTCCCTCGATTGTGCGAATCGCTGGGGGAGCCCATACGCGGAGCCGCCCAGTCACAGCGATCGGATGTCGTGTTCAAGTCGACGCGAGATCTCCTCCCCAGGTCGTAGATATGGGTGCCCGAACATCGTCGATATAGTCACCCCCCTCCGGTTTATTCCCACCCCTTCAGCGAAAGAATAAGGCATAACTTTCCGCACGGCGTCGGAATCGTTATGTGACCACAATTCGGAATCGGCACTCCGAGACGGTCGACAGGGCGCTGGTTTCGCGGAATTCTGTTCCGGGGCCAAAATACCCCCCGGAGCGTGTGTACTAGTACACCGACTGCCGTACTCTCCAGTCGGATGTGGATATTTGTTCGCCCCGGGGTTCGGAACCGCTCGCGAGGCCCCAAATCAGAATCGACACTTCGACCCGGTCGGTAAAAGGTCACGTTCGGAGATTTCCGGTCCGGCGCCCAAATTCCTCTCCGGGAGCGCGGTCGCGGGCAGCCGATGCGATCGCATACGGACACCCCTTCGCTCAAACGGGCGTAACATTTCGCTTGGTTATCGGAATCGCTTATAAGACCCCAATTTGGAATCGACATTCAGAGGCGCTCGACGCCCCGATATTGCTGCAGGCGATAAGACGTCAGTTCGGGGTCGAAAAACCTTCATTTCGCACTCCGAAATTGCGATTCTAATCGATGATCTCCCCGATTCCAAGGTTTTTTGCCAGTAGCAACACCCTCGATTGTGCGAATCGCTGGCGGAGCCCACACGTGGAGCCGCCCAGTCACAGCGATCGGAAGTCGTGTTCTACTCGACGCGAGATCTCCTCCCCAGGTCGTGAATATGGGTGCCTGAACATCGCCAATATAGTCACCCCCTCCGGTTTATTCCCACCCATTCAGCGAAAGAATTGGGCATAACTTTTCGCACGGGCGTCGGAATCGCTTATGTGACCACAATTCGGAATCGCACACTCAGAGACGGTCGACAGGGCACGGGTTTCGCGGAATTCCGTTCCTGGCCAAAAATATCCCCCTGAGCGTGTGTACTAGTACACCGACTGCCGTACCCTCCAGTCGGATGTGGATATTTGTTCGCCCCGGGTTCGGAACCGCTCGCGAGGCCCCAAATCAGAATCGGCACTTGACCCGGTCGGTAAAAGGTCACGTTCGGAGATTTCCGGTGTGGCGCCGCCAAATTCCTCCGGGAGCGCGGTCGCGGGCAGCCGATGCGATCACATACGGACACCCCTTCGCTCAAACGGGCGTAACTTTTCGCTCGTTATCGAAATCGCTTATAAGAACCAATTCGGAATCGGCACTCAGAGGCGCTCGACGCCGCTTATTGCCGTAGGCGATAAGACTTCGTTTGGGGTCGAAAAACCTTCGTTTCGCACTCTGAAATTACGATTCTAGTCGATGATCTCTCTGATTCCAATGTTTTTTTCCAGTAGCGACTCCCTCGATTGTGCGAATCGCTGGGGGAGCCCATACGCGGCGCCGCCCAGTCACAGCGATCGGATGTGTTCAAGTCGACGCGAGATCTCCTCCCCAGGTCGTAGATATGGGTGCCCGAACATCGTCGATATAGTCACCCCCTCCGGTTATTCCCACCCCTTCAGCGAAAGAATTAGGCATAACTTTCCGCACGGGCGTCGGAATCGTTATGTGACCACAATTCAGAATCGGCACTCCGAGACGGTCGACAGGGCACTGGTTTCGCGGAATTCTGTTCGGGGCCAAAATACCCCCCGGAGCGTGTGTACTAGTACACCGACTGCCGTACCCTCCCGTCGGATGTGGATATTTGTTCGCCCCGGAGTTCGGAACCGCTCGCGAGGCCCCAAATCAGAATCGGCACTTCGACCCGGTCGGTAAAAGGTCACGTTCGGAGATTTCCGGTCCGGCGCCCAAATTCCTCTGGGAGCGCGGTCGCGGGCAGCCGATGCGATCGCATACGGACACCCCTTCGCTCAAACGGGCGTAACTTTCGCTGGTTATCGGAATCGCTTAAAAGACCCCAATTTGGAATCGACACTCAGAGGCGCTCGACGCCCGTTATTGCTGCAGGCGATAAGACGTCATTTCGGGGTCGAAAACCTTCATTTCGCACTCCGAAATTGCGATTCTATCGATGATCTCCCTGATTCCAAGGTTTTTTGCCAGTAGCGACTCCCTCGATTGTGCGAATCGCTGGCGGAGCCCACACGTGGAGCGCCAGTCACAGCGATCGGAAGTCGTGTTCAACTCGACGCGAGATCTCCCCCAGGTCGTGAATAGGTGCTTGAACATTGCCGATATAGTCACCCCCTCCGGTTTATTCCCACCCCTTCAGCGAAACAATTGGGCATAACTTTTCGCACGGGCGTCGGAATCGCTTATGTGACCACAATTCGGAATCGGCACTCCGAGACGGTCGACATGGTGCTGGTTTCGCGGAATTCCGTTCGGGCCAAAAATACCCCCTGAGCGTGTGTACTAGTACACCGACTGCCGTACCCTCCAGTCGGATGTGGATATTGTTCGCCCGGGGTTCGGAACCGCTAGCGAGGCCCCAAATCAGAATCGGCACTTTGACCCGGTCGGTAAAAGGTCACGTTCGGAGATTTCGGTGTCGGCCCAAATTCCTCTTCGGGAGCGCGGTCGCGGGCTGCCGATGCGATCGCATACGGACACCCCTTCGCTCAAACGGGCGTAACTTTTCGCTCGGTTATCGGAATCGCTTATCAGACCCCAATCGGAATCGGCACTCAGAGGCGCTCGACATCCCCTTATTGCCGCAAGCGATAAGACGTCGTTTTGGGGTCGAAAAACCTTCGTTTCGCACTCCGAAATTGCGATTCTAGTCGATGATCTCCCGATTCCAGGTTTTTTGCCAGTAGCGACTCCCTCGATTGTGCAAATCGCTGGCGGAGCCACACGCGGAGACGCCCAGTCACTCGATCGGAAGTCGTGTTCTACTCGACGCGAGATTCTCTCCCTAGGTCGTGGATATGGGTGCCTGAACATCGTGATATAGTCACCCCCTCCGGTTTATTCCCACCCCTTCAGCGAAAGAATTGGGCATAACTTTTCGGCACGGACGTCGGAATCGCTTATGTGAGCACAATTCGAAATCGGCACTCCGAGACGGTTGACAGGGCGTGTTTCGCGGAATTCCGTTCCTGGACAAAAATACCCCCCGGAGCGTGTGTACTAGTACACCGACTGTACCCTCCAGTCGGATGTGGATATTTGTTCGCCCGGGGTTCGGAACCGCTCGTGAGGCCCCAAATCAGAATCGGCACATTGACCCGGTCGGTAAAAGGTCACGTTCGGAGATTTCGGTGTGGCGCCAAAATTCCTCTCGGATGCGCGGTCGCGGGCAGCCGATGCGATCGCATACGGACACCCGTTCGCTCAAACGGGCGTAACTTTTCGCTCGGTTATCAGAATCGCTTATAAGACCCCAATTCGGAATCGACACTCAGAGGCACTCGACTCCGCTTATTGCCGCAGGCGATAAGACGCGTTTGGGGTCGAAAAACCTTCGTTTCGCACTCTGAAATTGCGATTCTATTCGATGATCTCCCCGATTCCAAGGTTTTTCCAGTAGCGACTCCCCGATTGTGCGAATCGTTGGGGGAGCCCACGCGGAGCCGCCCAGTCACAGCGATCGGACGTCGTGTTCAACTCGACGCGAGATCTCCTCCCAGGTCGTGGATATGGGTGCACGAACATCGTCGATATAGTCACCCCCTCCGATTTATTCCCACCCCTCAGCAAAGAATTAGGCATAACTTTCCGCAGGGGCGTCAGAATCGTTATGTGACCACAATTCGGAATCGGCACTCCGTGACGGTCGACAGGGCGTAGTTTCGAGGAATTCTGTTCGGGGCCAAAATACCCCCCGGAGCGTGTGTACTAGTACACCGACTGCCGTACCCTCCAGTCGGATGTGGATATTGTTCGCCCGGGGTTCGGAACCGCTAGCGAGTCCCCAAATCAGAATCGGCACATGACCCGGCGGTAAAAGGTCACGTTCGAGAGATTCCGGGTGTGGCGCCCAAATTCCTCTCCGGGAGCGCGGTCGCGGGCAGCCGATGCGATCGCAATACGGACACCCTTCGCTCAAACGGGCGTAACTTTTCGCTCGGTTATCAGAATCGCTTATAAGACCCCAATTCGGAATCGGCAATCTGAGGCGCTCGACGAACCACTTATCGCCACAGGCGATAAGACGTCGTTTCGTGGTCGGAAAAACCTTCGTTTCGCACTCCGAAATTGCGATTCTAGTCGATGATCTCCCCGATTCCAAGGTTTTTTTCCAGTAGCGACTCCCTCGATTGTGCGAATCGCTGGGGAGCCCACACGCGGAGCCGCCCAGTCACAGCGATCGGAAGTCGTGTTCAACTCGACGCGAGATCTCCTCCCCAGGTCGTGGATATGGGTGCCCGAACATCGCCGATATAGTCACCCCCTCCGGTTTATTCCCACCCCTTCAGCGAAGAATTGGGCATAACTTTCCGCACGGCGTCGGAATCGCTTATGTGACCACAATTCGGAATCGGCACTCCGAGACGGTCGACAGGGCGCTGGTTTCGCGGAATCCGTTCCGGGGCCAAAATACCCCCCGGAGCGTGTGTACTAGTACACCGACTGCCGTACCCTCCAGTCGGATGTGGATATTTGTTCGCCCCGGGGTTCGGAACCGCTCGCGAGGCCCCAAATCAGAATCGGCACTTCGACCCGGTCGGTAAAAGGTCACGTTCGGAGATTCCGGTCCGACGCCCCCAAATCCTCTCCGGGAGCGCGGTCGCGGGCAGCCGATGCGATCGCATACGGACACCCCTTCGCTCAAACGGGCGTAACTTTTCGCTTGGTTATCGGAATCGCTTAAAAACCCCAATTCGGAATCGGCACTCAGAGGCGCTCGACGCCCCCTTATTGCCGCAGGCGATAAGACGTCGTTTCGGGGTCGAAAAACCTTCGTTTCGCACTCCGAAATTGCGATTCTAGTCGATGATCTCCCCGATTCCAAGGTTTTTTGCCAGTAGCGACTCCCTCGATTGTGCGAATCGCTGGCGGGCCCACACGCGAGCCGCCCAGTCACAGCGATCGGAAGTCGTGTTCAACTCGACGCGAGATCTCCTCCCCAGGTCGTGGATATGGGTGCCCGAACATCGCCGATATAGTCACCCCCCTCCGTTTATTCCCACCCCTTCACGAAAGAATTGGGCATAACTTTCCGCACGGGCGTCGGAATCGCTTATGTGACCACAATTCGGAATCGGCACTCCGAGACGTCGACAGGGCTGGTTTCGCGGAATTCCGTTCCGGGGCCAAAATACCCCCCTGAGCGTGTTACTAGTACACCGACTGCCGTACCCTCCAGTCGATGTGGATTTTGTTCGCCCCGGGGTTCGGAACCGCTAGCGAGGCCCCAAATCAGAATCGGCACTTCGACCCGTCGGTAAAAGGTCACGTTCGGAGATTTCCGGTGTGGCGCCCAAATTCCTCTCCTGGGCGCGGTCGCGGGCAGCCGATGCGATCGCATACGGACACCCCTTCGCTCAAACGGCGTAACTTTTCGCTCGGTTATCGAATCGCTTATCAGACCCCAATTCGGAATCGGCACTCAGAGGCGCTCGACATCCCCTTATTGCCGCAAGCGATAAACTCGTTTTGGGGTCGAAAAACCTTCGTTTCGCACTCCGAAATTGCGATTCTAGTCGATGATCTCCCCGATTCCAAGGTTTTTTTGCCAGTAGCGACTCCCTCGATTGTGCGAATCGCTGGCGGAGCCCACATGCTGAGCCGCCCAGTCACATCGATCGAAGTCGTGTTCAACTCGACGCGAGATCTCCTCCCCAGGTCGTGGATATGGGTGCCTGAACATCGCCGATATAGTCACCCCCCTCCGTTTATTCCCACCCCTTCAGCGAAAGAATTGGCATAACTTTTTGCACGGGCGTCGGAATCGCTTATGTGACCACAATTCGAATCGGACTCCGAGACGGTGACAGGGCGCTGGTTTCGCGGAATTCCGTTCCTGGCCAAAATACCCCCAGAGCTTGTGTACTAGTACACCGACTGCCGTACCCTCCATTCGGATGTTGATATTTGTTCGCCCGGTGTTCGAACCGCTCGCGAGGCCCCAAATCAGAATCGCACTTTAACCCGGGCGGTAAAAGGTCACGTTCGAGATTTCCGGTCCGGCGCCCAAATTCCTCTCCGGGAGCGCGGTCGCGGGCAGCCGATGCGATCGCATACGACACCCCTTCGCTCAAACGGGCGTAACTTTTCGCTCGGTTATCGAATCCCTTATAAGACCCCAATTCGGAATCGACACTCAGAGCGCTCCACGTTGCATATTGCCGCAGGCGATAAGACTCTCGTTTTGGGGTAGAAAACTTCGTTTCGCACTCGAAATGCGATTCTATTCGATGATCTCCCCGATTCCAGGTTTTTTGCCAGTAGCGACTCCTCGATTGTGCGAATCGCTGGCGGAGCCCACACGCGAAGCCGCCCAGTCACAGCGATCGGAAGTCGTGTTCAACTCGACGAGATATCCCTCCCCAGGTCGTGGATATGGTTTTCCCGAACATCGCCGATATAGTCACCCCCTCCGGTTTATTCCCACCCCTTCAGCGAAAGAATTGGGCATAACTTTCACACGGGCGTCGGAATCGCTTATGTTACCACAATTCGAAATGACACGCCGAGACGTTGTGAGATTTTTCGCCCGGGTTCGGAACCGCTCGCGAGGCCCCAAATCAGAATCGGCACTTCGACCCGGTCGGTAAAAGGTCACGTTCGGAGATTTCCGGTCGGCGCCCAAATTCCTCTCCGGAGCGCGGTAGCGGGCAGCCGATGCGATCGCATACGGACACCCCTTCGCTCAAACGGCGTAACTTTTCGCTCGTTTCGGAATCGCTTATAAGACCCCAATTCGGAATCGACACTCAAGGCGCTCGACGCCCCCTTATTGCCGCAGGCGATAAGACTTCGTTTTGGGGTTGAAAAACCTTCGTTTCACACTCCGAAATTGAGATTCTAGTCGATGATCTCCCCGATTCCAAGGTTTTTTGCCAGTACGACTCCCTCGATTGTGCGAATCGCTGGCGGAGCCCACACGCGAAGCCGCCCAGTTCACAGCGATCGGAAGTCGTGTTCAACTGGACGCGAGATCTCCTCCCCATCGGGATATGGACGCCCAACATCGCCGAAATAGTCACCCCCCTCCGGTTTATCCCACCCCTTCAGCGAAAGAATTGGGCATAACTTTCCGCACGGCGTCGAATCGCTTATGTGACCACAATTCGGAATCGGCACTCCGAGACGGTCGACAGGGCGCCTGGTTTCGCGGAATTCCGTTCTGGGCCAAAAATACCCCCCGAGCGTGTGTACTAGTACCCGACTGCCGTACCCTCCAGTCGGATGTGGATATTTGTTCGCCCCGGGGTTCGGAACCGCTCGCGAGGCCCCAAATCAGAATCGACACTTTGACCCGGTCGTTAAAAGGTCACGTTCGGAGATTTCCGGTCCGGCGCCCAAATTCCTCTTCGGGAGCGCGGTCGCGGGCTGCCGATGCGATCGCATACGGACACCCCTTCGCTCAAACGGGCGTAACTTTTCGCTCGGTTATCGGAATCGCTTATCAGACCCCAATTCGGAATCGGCACTCAGAGGCGCTCGACATCCCCTTATTGCCGCAAGCGATAAGACGTCGTTTTGGGGTCGAAAAACCTTCATTTCGCACTCCGAAATTGCGATTCTAGTCGATGATCTCCCCGATTCCAAGGTTTTTTGCCAGTAGCGACTCCCTCGATTGTGCGAATCTCTGGCGGAGCCCACATGCTGAGCCGCCCAGTCACATCGATCGGAAGTCGTGTTCTACTCGACGCGAGATCTCCTCCCCAGGTCGTGGATATGGGTGCCTGAACATCGCCGATATAGTCACCCCCTCCGGTTTATTCCCACCCCTTCAGCGAAAGAATTGGGCATAACTTTTCGCACGGGCGTCGGAATCGCTTATGTGACCACAATTCGGAATCGGGACTCCGAGACGGTTGACAGGGCGCTGGTTTCGCGGAATTCCGTTCCTGGCCAAAAATACCCCCCAGAGCTTGTGTACTAGTACACCGACTGCCGTACCCTCCATTCGGATGTGGATATTTGTTCGCCCCGGGGTTCGGAACCGCTCGCGAGGCCCCAAATCAGAATCGACACTTTAACCCGGTCGGTAAAAGGTCACGTTCGGAGATTTCCGGTGTGGCGCCCAAATTCCTCTCCGGGAGCACGGTCGCGGGCAGCCGATGCGATCGCATACGGACACCCCTTCGCTCAAACGGGCGTAACTTTTCGCTCGGTTATCGGAATCCCTTATAAGAGCACAATTCGGAATCGACACTCAGAGGCGCTCCATGTTTGCATATTGCCGCAGGCGATAAGACTTCGTTTTGGGGTAGAAAAACCTTCGTTTCGCACTCTGAAAATGCGATTCTATTCGATGATCTCCCCGATTCCAAGGTTTTTTGCCAGTAGTGACTCCCTCGATTGTGCGAATCGCTGGCGGAGCCCACACGCGAAGCCGCCCAGTCACAGCGATCGGAAGTCGTGTTCAACTCGACGAGAGATCTCCTCCCCAGGTCGTGGATATGGGTTCCCGAACATCGCCGATATAGTCACCCCCTCCGGTTTATTCCCACCCCTTCAGCGAAAGAATTGGGCATAACTTTCCGCACGGGCGTCGGAATCGCTTATGTGACCACAATTCGAAATCGACACTCCGAGACGGTTGTGGATATTTGTTCGCCCCGGGGTTCGGAACCGGTCGCGAGGCCCCAAATCAGAATCGGCACTTCGACCCGGTCGGTAAAAGGTCACGTTCGGAGATTTCCGGTCCGGCGCCCAAATTCCTCTCAGGGAGCGCGGTAGCGGGCAGCCGATGCGATCGCATACGGACACCCCTTCGCTCAAACGGGCGTAACTTTTCGCTCCGTTATCGGAATCGCTTATAAGACCCCAATTCGGAATCGACACTCAGAGGCACTCGACGCCCCCTTATTGCCGCAGGCGATAAGACTTCGTTTTGGGGTTGAAAAACCTTCGTTTCACACTCCGAAATTGCGATTCTAGTCGATGATCTCCCCGATTCCAAGGTTTTTTGCCAGTAGCGACTCCCTCGATTGTGCGAATCGCTGGCGGAGCCCACACGCGAAGCCGCCCATTCACAGCGATCGGAAGTCGTGTTCAACTGGACGAGAGATCTCCTCCCCAGGTCGTGGATATGGACGCCCGAACATCGCCGAAATAGTCACCCCCTCCGGTTTATTCCCACCCCTTCAGCGAAAGAATTGGGCATAACTTTCCGCACGGGCGTCGGAATCGCTTATGTGACCACAATTCGGAATCGGCACTCCGAGACGTTGTCAGGGCGCTTGTTTCGCGGAATTCCGTTCCGGGGCAAAATACCCTCCGGAGCTACACCGACTGCCGTACCCTCCAGTCGGATGTGGATATTTGTTCACCCCGGGGTTCGGACCGCTCGCGAGGCCCCAAATCAGAATCGACACTTCGACCCGGTCGGTAAAAGGTCACGTTCGGAGATTTCCGGTCCGGCGCCTAAATTCCTCTCCGGGAGCGCGGTCGTAGGCAGCCGATGCGATCGCATACGGACACCCCTTCGCTCAAACGGGCGTAACTTTTCGCTCAGTTATCGGAATCTCTTATAAGACCCCAATTTGGAATCGGCACTCAGAGGCGCTCGACGCTTTCTTATTGCCGCAGGCGATAAGACGTAGTTTCGGGGTCGAAAAACCTTCGTTTCGCACTCCGAAATTGCGATTCTAGTCGATGATCTCCCCGATTCCAAGCTTTTTTGCCAGTAGCGACTCCCTCGATTGTGTGAATCGCTGGCGGAGCCGACACGCGTAGCCGCCCAGTCACAGCGATCGAAGTCGTGTTCAAGTCGACGCGAGATCTCCTCCCCAGGTCATGGATATGGGTGCCCGATCATCGCCGATATAGTCACCCCCTCCGGTTTATTCCCACCCCTTCAGCGAAAGAATTGGGCATAACTTTCCGCACGGGCGTCGGAATCGCTTATGTGACCACAATTCGGAATCGGCACTCCGAGACGGTTGTCAGGGCGCTTGTTTCGCGGAATTCCGTTCCGGGATAAAAATACCCCCCGGAGCTACACCGACTGCTGTACCCTCCAGTCGGATGTGGATATTTGTTCGCCCTGGGGTTCGGAACCGCTAGCGAGGCCCCAAATCAGAATCGGCACTTTGACCCGGTCGGTAAAAATTCACGTTCGGAGATTTCCGGTGTGGTGCCCAAATTCCTCTCCGGGAGCGCTGTCGCGGGCTGCCGATGCGATCGCATACGGACACCCCTTCGCTCAAACGGGCGTAACTTTTCGCTCGGTTATCGGAATCGCTTATAAGACCCCAATTCGGAATCGGCACTCAGAGGCGCTCGACATCCCCTTGTTGCCGCAAGCGATGAGACGTCGTTTTGGTGTCGAAAAACCTTCGTTTCACACTCCGAAATTGCGATTCTAGTCGATGATCTCCCCGATTCCAAGGTGTTTTGCCAGTAGCGACTCCCTCGATTGTGCGAATCGATGGCGGAGCCCACACGCAGAGCCGCCCAGTCACATCGATCGGAAGTCGTGTTCTACTCGACGCGAGATCTCCTCCCCACGTCGTGGATATGGGTGCCCGAACATCGCCGATATAGTCACCCCCTCCGGTTTATTCCCACCTCTTCAGCGAAAGAATTGGGCATACCTTTCTGCACGGGCGTCGGAATCGCTTATGTGCCACAATTCGGAATTGGCACTCCGAGACGGTCGACAGGGCCCTGGTTTCGCGGAATTCCGTTCCGAGGCCAAAATACCCCCCGGAGCGTGTGTACTAGTACACCGACTGCCGTACCCTCCAGTCGGATGTGGATATTTGTTCGCCCCGGGGTTCGAAATCGCTCGCGAGGCCCCAAATCAGAATCGGCACTTTGACCCGGTCGGTAAAAGGTCACGTTCGGAGATTTCCGGTGTGGCGCCCAAATTCCTCTCCGGGAGCGCGGTCGCGGGCAGCCGATGCGATCGCATACGGACACCCCTTCGCTCAAACGGGCGTAACTTTTCGCTCGTTATCGGAATCGCTTATAAGACCCCAATTCCGAATCGACACTCAGAGGCACTCGACGCCCGCTTATTGCCGCAGGTGATAAGACTTCGTTTTGGGGTAGAAAAACCTTCGTTTCGCACTCTGAAGTTGCGATTCTATTCGATGATCTCCCCGATTCCAAGGTTTTTTGCCAGTAGCGACTCCCTCGATTGTGCGAATCGCTGGCGGAGCCCACACGCAGCTGCCCAGTCACAGCGATCGGAAGTCGTGTTAAACTCGACGCGAGATCTCCTCCCCAGGTCGTGGATATGGTGCCCGAACATCGCCGATATAGTCACCCCCTCCGGTTTATTCCCACCTCTTCAGCGAAAGAATTGGGCATACCTTTCTGCACGGGCGTCGGAATCGCTTATGTGACCACAATTCGGAATTGGCACTCCGAGACGGTCGACAGGGCCCTGGTTTCGCGGAATTCCGTTCCGGGGCAAAAATTCCCCTCGGAGCGTGTGTAGTACACCGACTGCCGTACCCTCCAGTAAGATCCCTCCATCGTGGATATTTGTTCGCCCCGGGGTTCGAAATCGCTCGCGAGGCCCCAAATCAGAATCGGCACTTTGACCCGGTCGGTAAAAGGTCACGTTCGGAGATTTCCGGTGTGGCGCCCAAATTCCTCTCCGGAGCGCGGTCGCGGGCAGCCGATGCGATCGCATACGGACACCCCTTCGCTTAAACGGGCGTAACTTTTCGCTCGTTATCGGAATCGCTTATAAGACCCCAATTCCGAATCGACACTCAGAGGCACTCGACGCCCGCTTATTGCCGCAGGTGATAAGACTTCGTTTTGGGGTAGAAAAACCTTCGTTTCGCACTCTGAAATTGCGATTCTATTCGATGATCTCCCCGATTCCAAGGTTTTTTGCCAGTAGCGACTCCCTCGATTGTGCGAATCGCTGGCGGAGCCCACACGCGCAGCGCCCAGTCACAGCGATCGAAGTCGTGTTAAACTCGACGCGAGATCTCCTCCCCAGGTCGTGGATATGGTGCCCGAACATCGCCGATATAGTCACCCCCTCCGGTTTATTCCCACCCCTTCAGCGAAAGAATTGGGCATAACTTTCCGCACGGGCGTCGGAATCGCTTATGTGACCACAATTCAAAATCGGCACTCCGAGACGTTGTCAGGGGGCTTCTTTCGCGGAATTCCGTTCCGGGGCAAAAATTCCCCTCGGAGCGTGTGTAGTACACCGACTGCCGTACCCTCCATCGGATGTGGATATTTGTTCTCCCCGGGGTTCGGAACCGCTCGCGTGGCCCCAAATCAGAATCGGCAATTCGACCCGGTCGGTAAAAGGTCACGTTCGGAGATTTCCGGTCCGGCGCCCAAATTCCTCTCGGGAGCGCGGTCGCGGCAGCCGATGCGATCGCATACGGACACCCTTCGCTCAAACGGGCGTAACCTTTCGCTCCGTTATCGGAATCGCTTATAAGACCCCAATTCGGAATCGACACTCAGAGGCACAAGACGCCCCCTTATTGCCGCAGGCGATAAGACTTCGTTTTGGGGTCGAAAAACCTTCGTTTCGCACTCCAAAATTGCGATTCTAGTCGATGATCTCCCCGATTCCAAGTTTTTTTGCCAGTAGCGACTCCCTCGATTGTGCGAATCGCTGGCGGAGCCGACACGCGTAGCCGCCCAGTCACAGCGATCGGAAGTCGTGTTCAACTCGACGCGAGATCTCCTCCCCAGGTCGTGGATATGGGTGCCCGAACATCGCCGATATAGTCACCCCCTCCGGTTTATTCCCACCCCTTCAGCGAAAGAATTGGGCATAACTTTCTGCACGGGCGTCGGAATCGCTTATGTGACCACAATTCAGAATCGGCACTCCGAGACGGTCGACAGAGCTCTGGATTCACGGAATTCCGTTCCGAGGCTAAAATACCCCCCCGAGCGTGTGTACTAGTACACCGACTGCCGTACCCTCCAGTCTGATGTGGAGATTTGTTCGCCCCGGGGTTCAGAACCGCTCGCGATGCCCCAAATCAGAATCGGCACTTCTACCCGGTCGGTAAAAGGTCACGTTCGGAGATTTCCGTCCGGCGCCCAAATTCCTCTCCGGGAGCGCGGTTACGGGCAGCCGATGCGATCGCATACGGACACCCTTCGCTCAAACGGGCGTAACTTTTCGCTCGGTTATCGGAATCGCTTATAAGATCTCAATTCGGAATCGGCACTCAGAGGCGCTCGACGCCCCTTATTGCCGCAGGCGATAAGACGTCATTTCGGGGTCAAAAAACCTTCGTTTCGCACTCCGAAATTGCGATTCTAGTCGATGATCTCCCCGATTCCAAGGTTTTTTGCCAATAGCGACTCCCTCAATTGTGCGAATCGCTGGCGGAACCCACACGCAGAGCCGCCTAGTCATAGCGATCGGAAGTCGTGTTCAACTCGACGGGTGATCTCCTCCCCAGGTCGTGGATATGGGTGCCCGAACATCGCCTATATAGTCACCCCCTCCGGTTTTCCCACCCCTTCAGCGAAAGAATTGGGCATAACTTTCCGCACGGGCGTCGGAATGGCTTATGTGTCAATAATTCGGAATCGGCACTCCGAGACGGTCGACAGGGCACTGGTTTCGCGGAATTCCGTTCCGGGGCCAAAATACCCCCCGGAGCGTGTGTACTATTACACCGACTGCCGTACCCTCCAGTCGATGTGGATATTTGTTCGCCCCGGGGTTTGGAACCGCTCGCGAGGCCCCAAATCAGAATCGGCACTTCGACCCGGTCGGTAAAAGGTCACATTCGGAGATTTCCGGTCCGGCGCCCAAATTCCTCTCCGGGAGCGCGGTCGCGGGCAGCCGATGCGATCGCATACGGACACCCTTCGCTCAAACGGGCGTAATTTTTCGCTCGGTTATCGGAATCGCTTATAAGACCTCAATTCGGAATCGACACTCAGAGCCGCTCGACGCCCCGTTAATGCCGCAGGCGATAAGACGTTGTTTCGGGGTCGAAAAACCTTCATTTCGCACTCCGAAATTGCGATTCTAGTCGATGATCTCCCCGATTCCAAGGTTTTTTGCCAGTAGAGACTCCCTCGATTGTGCGAATCACTGGCGGAGCCCACACGCGGAGCCGCCCAGTCACAGCGATCGGAAGTCGTGTTCTACTCGACGCGAGATCTCCTCCCCAGGTCGTGGATATGGGTGCCTGAACATCGCCGATATAGTCACCCCCTCCGGTTTATTCCCACCCCTTCAGCGAAAGAATTGGGCATAACTTTTCGCACGGCGTTGGAATCGCTTATGTGACCACAATTCAGAATCGACACTCCGAGACGGTCGACAGGGCGCTGGTTTCGCGGAATTCCGTTCCGGGCCAAAATACCCCCCTCAGCGTGTGTACTAGTACACCGACTGCCGTACCCTCCAGTCGGATGTGGATATTTGTTCGCCCCGGGGTTCGGAACAGCTAACGAGGCCCCAAATCAGAATCGGCACTTTGACTCGGTCGGTAAAAGGTCACGTTCGGAGATTTCCGGTGGGCGCCCAAATTCCTCTCAGGGAGCGCGGTCGCGGGCAGCCGATGCGATCGCATACGGACACCCTTCGCTCAAACGGGTGTAACTTTTCGCTCGGTTATCGGAATCGCTTATAAGACCTCAATTAGGAATCGACACTCAGAGCCGCTCGACGCCCCGTTATTGCCGCAGGCGATAAGACGTCGTTTCGGGGTCGAAAAACCTTCATTTCGCACTCCGAATTGCGATTCTAGTCGATGATCTCCCCGATTCCAAGGTTTTTCGCCAGTAGCGACTCCCTCGATTGTGCGAATCGCTGGCGGAGCCCACACGCGAGCCGCCCAGTCACAGCGATCGAAAGTCGTGTTCAACTCGACGCGAGATCTCCTCCCCAGGTCGTGGATATGGGTGCCCGAACATCGCCGATATAGTCACCCCCTCCGGTTTATTCCCACCCCTTCAGCGAAAGAATTGGGCATAACTTTCTGCACAGGCGTCGGAATCGGTTATGTGACCACAATTCGGAATCGGCACTCCGAGACGGTCGACAGGGCTCTGGTTTCGCAGAATTCCGTTCCGGGGCGAAAATACCCCCCGGAACGTGTGTACTAGTACACCGACTGCCGTACCCTCCAGTCTGATGTGGATATTTGTTCGCCCCGGGGTTCAAAACCGCTCGCGATGCCCCAAATCAGAATCGGCACTTCAACCCGGTCGGTAATAGGTCACATTCGGAGATTTCCGGTCCGGCGCCCAAATTCCTCTCCGGGAGCGCGGTCGCGGGCAGCCGATGCGATCGCATACGGACACCCCTTCGCTCAAACTGGCGTAACTTTTCGCTCGGTTATCGGAATCGCTTATAAGACCCCAATTCGGAATCGGCACTCAGAGGCGCTCGACGTCCCCTTATTGCCGCAAGCGATAAGACGTCGTTTTGGGGTCGAAAAACCTTCGTTTCGCACTCCAAAATTGCGATTCTAGTCGATGATCTCCCCGATTCGAAGGTTTTTTGCCAGTAGCGACTCCCTCGATTGTGCGAATCGCTGGCGGAGCCCACATGCGGAGCCGCCCAGTCACAGTGATCGGAAGTCGTGTTCAACTCGACGCGAGATCTCTTCCCCAGGTTGTGGATATGGGTGCCCGAACATCGCCGATATAGTCACCCCCCTCCGTTTTTTCCCACCCCTTCAGCGAAGAATTGGGCATAACTTTCCGCACGGGCGTCGAATGGCTTACGTGACCACAATTCGGAATCGGCACTCCGAGACGGTCGACAGGGCGCTAGTTTCGCGGAATTCCGTTCCGGGGCCAAAATACCCCCCGGAGCGTGTGTACTAGCACACCGACTGCCGTACCCTCCAGTCGGATGTGGATATTTGTTCGCCCGGGGTTTGGAACCGCTCGCGAGGCCCAAATCAGAATCGGCACTTAGACCCGGTCGGTAAAAGGTCACGTTCGGAGATTTCCGGTCCGGCGCCCAAATTCCTCTCCGGGAGCGCGGTCGCGGGCAGCCGATGCAATCGCATACGGACACCCCTTCGCTCAAACGGGCGTAACTTTTCGCTCGGTTATCGGAATAGCTTGTAAGACCCCAATTCGGAATCGGCACTCAGAGGCGCTCGACGCCCCGTTATTGCCGCAGACGATAAGATGTCGTTTCGGGGTCGAAAAACCTTCATTTCGCACTCCGAAATTGCGATTCTAGTCGATGATCTCCCTGATTCCAAGGTTTTTTGCCAGTAGCGACTCCCTCGATTGTGCGAATCGTTGGCGGAGCCCACACGCGAAGCCGCCCAGTCACAGTGATCGGAAGTCGTGTTCAACTCGACGCGAGATCTCCTCCCCAGGTCGTGGATATGGGTGCCCAAACATCACCGATATAGTCACCCCTCCAGTTTATTCCCACCCCTTCAGTGAAAGAATTGGGCATAACTTTCCGCACGGGCGTCGGAATCGCTTATGTGACCACAATTCGAATCGGCACTCAGAGACGGTTGTCAGGGCGCTTGTTTCGCGGAATTCCGTTGCGGGGCAAAAATACCCCCCGCAGCGTGTGTACTAGTACACCGACTGCCGTACCCTCCAGTCGGATGTGGATATTTGTTCGCCCCGGGTTCGGAACCGCTCACGAGGCCCAAAATCAGAATCGGCACTTCGACCCGACCCGGTCGGTAAAAGGTCACGTTCGGAGATTTCCGGTCCGGCGCCCAAATTCCTCTCCGGGAGCGCGGTCGCGGGCAGCCGATGCGATCGCATACGGACACCCCTTCGCTCAAACGGGCGTAACTTTTCGCTCGGTTATCGGAATCGACACTATGAGGCGCTCGACGCCCCCTTAATGCCGCAGGTGATAAGACTTCGTTTCGGGGTCCAAAAACCTTTGTTTCGCACTCCGAAATTGCGATTCTAGTCAATGATCTCCCCGATTCCAAGATTTTTTGTCAGTAGCAACTCCCTCAATTGTGCGAATCGCTGGCGGAGCCCACACGCGAAGCCGCCCAGTCACAGCGATCGGAAGTCGTGTTCAACTGGACGCGAGATCTCCTCCCCAGGTCGTGGATATGGGTGCCCGAACATCGCCGATATAGTCACCCCCTCTGGTTTATTCCCACCCCTTCAGCGAAAGAATTGGGCATAACTTTCCGCCCGGGCGTCGTAATCGCTTATGTGACCACAATTCGGAATCGGCACTCCGAGACGGTTGTCAGGGCGCTTGTTTCACGGAATTCCGTTCCGGGGCCAAAATACCCCCCGGAGCGTGTGTACTAGTACACCGACTGCCGTACCCTCCAGTCGGATGTGCATATTTGTTCGCCCTGCTGTTCGGAACCGCTCGCGAGGCCCCAAATTAGAATCGGCCCTTCGACCCGGTCGGTAAAAGGTCACGTTCGGAGATTTCCGTTCCGGCGCCCAAATTCCTCTCCGGGAGCGCGGTTGCGGGCAGCCGATGCGATCGCATACGGACACCCCTTCGCTCAAACGGGCGTAACTTTTCGCTCGGTTATCGGAATCGCTTATGTGACCACAATTCAGAATCGGCACTCCGAGACGGTCGACAAGGCGCTGGTTTCGCGGAATTCCCCTCCGGGGCCAAAATACCCCCCGAGCGTGTGTACTAGTACACCAACTGTCGTACCCTCCAGTCGGATGTGATATTTGTTCGCCCCGGGTTCGGAACCGCTCGAGAGGACCCAAATCAGAATCGACACTTCGACCCGGTCGGTAAAAGGTCATATTCGGAGATTTCCGGTCCGGCGCCCAAATTCCTCTCCGGGAGCGCGGTCGCGGGCAGCCGATGCGATCGCATACGGACACCCCTTCGCTCAAACGGGCGTAAATTTTCACTCGTTATCGGAATCGGTTAGAAGACCCCAATTCGGAATTGGCACTCAGAGGAGCTCGACGCCCCATTATCGCCGCAGGCGATAAGACGTCGTTTCGGGCTGGAAAAACCTTCGTTTCGCATTCCGAAATTGCGATTCTAGTCGATGATCTCCCCGATTCCAAGGTTTTTTGCCAGTAGCGACTCCCTCGATTGTGCGAATCGCTGGCGGAGCCCACACGCGGAGCCTCCCAGTCACAGCGATCGGAAGTCATGTTCAACTCGACACGAGATCTCCTCCCCAGTCTTGGATATGGGTGCCCGAACATTGCCGATATAGTCACCCCCTCCGGTTTATTCCCACCCCTTCATCTAAAGAATGGACATAACTTTCCGCACGGGCGTCTGAATCGCTTATGTCCACAATTCGGAATCGGCACTCCGAGACGGTCGACAGGTCGCTGGTTTCACGGAATTCCGTTCCGGGGCCAAAATACCCCCGGGAGCATGTGTACTAGTACACCGACTGCCGAACCCTCCAGTCGGATGTGGATATTTGTTCGCCCGGGGTTCGGAACCGCTCGCGAGGCCCCAAATCAGAATTGGCACTTCGACCCGGTCGGTAAAAGGTCACGTTCGGAGATTTCCGGTCCGGCGCCCAAATTCCTCTCCCGGAGCGCGGTCGCGGGCAGCCGATGCGATCGCATACGGACACCCCTTTACTCAAACGGGCGTAACGTTTCACTCGGTTATCGGAATCGCTATAAGACCCCAATTCGGAATCGACACTCAGAGGCGCTCGATGCCCTCTTATTGCCGCAGGCGAAAAGACTTCGTTTTGGGGTCGGAAAACCTTCGTTCGCACTCCGAAATTGCGATTCTAGTCGATGATCTCCCCGATTCCAAGGTTTTTTGCCAAGAGCGACTCCTCGATTGTGCGAATCGCTGGCGGAGCCCACACGCGAAGCCGCCAAGTCACAACGATCGGAAGTCGTGTTCAACTCGACGCGAGATCTCCTCCCCAGGTCGTGGATATGGTTGCCCAATATCGCCGATATAGTCACCCCCTTCGGTTTTTCTTCCCACCCCTTCAGCGAAAGAATTGGGCATAACTTCCGCACGGGCGTCGGAATCGCTTATGTGACCACAATTCAGAATCGGCACTCCGAGACGGTCGGCAGGGCGCTGGTTTCACAAAATTCCGTTCCGGGGCCAAAATACCCCTTGGAGCGTGTGTACTAGTACACCGATTGCCAACCGCTCGCGAGGCCCCAAATCAGAATCGGCACTTCGACCCCGTCGGTAAAAGGTCCGGTTCGGAGATTTCCGTCCGGCGCCAAATCCTCTCCGGGAGCGCGTCGCGGGCAGCCGATGCGATGCACTACTACGGACACCCCTTTGCTCAAATGGCGTAACTTTTTGCTCGGTATCGGAATCTCTTATAAAGCCCAATTTGGAATCGACACCAGATGCGCTCAACGCCCCCTTATGCCGCAGGTGATAAGACTTCGTTTTGGGGTCGAAAAACCTTCGTTTCGCACTCCGAATTGCGTTCTATTCGATGATCTCCCCTCCCATTCAAGGTTTTTTGCCAGTAGCGACTCCCTCGATTGTGCGAATTGCTTGCAGAGCCCACACGCGGAGCCGCCAGTCCAGCGATCGGAAGTCGTGTTCACTCGACGCGAGATCTCCTCCCCTCCCCAGGTCGTGGATATGTGTAACGCCCCAGAAATTTAAAATGTTAAGAAAATAGAAATAATTTGGTTAAAATACCTTAGGGTTGTTATTAAATTGTGATAATTAGATGATAGACTTAATTAGTAGTAATGAACGTTATCCCAGTATCGTACCTCGAAGTGCGTGCCTCCACAGGGCGATACCGAAAACGACAACGAAATAAAAATCTGAGAACATCATAATTTCCAGAAAAATGTGGAGAAATTAAATATGTAATTATCTGAATTTTTCGACGTATGGATTTCAAGGTACAGTCGACGCGACCATTTTTCGGGTGATTTTTCACCTAGTGTAAAATAAAATCTAAAAATTGAATAAAAATAACCATAATTTGTAAAACCATCACATTAGCTTATGGTAGAAATTTCAAGACAAATAGACATCATTTGGACATGTTTATAGAAAGATCTTTGGGCCAGCCGAATTATGGTCCAATTACGGTTTGGATTTTCTGGAATTTTCAGGAGGCTTACGTGGGTGACCCTGGGAAGGCCAGCACACATGGTAATGGGATCAACACGTACACCCCTTAGGTGTAAACCTTGTAACTTGCATGGCAAACGTGTCCAGACATGGTTTAAGGAGATTACAACTTTGACACCTTGATGGCTATCGTGCCATCATGCATGGCCTGCGTTGAGGGCTATAAAAACCCCCCAATACCCAGCTTGCGAACCGTTTAGATCTGCTCCTATTGCTGCTATGTTTTCCAGTCCCTTGTAGTGGGTGAATTGTGGAGGAAGTCATCGTTTTCTGTTGGAGCTGTTGCTTCTGTTGAAAGTGTTACTACTGGAGCTGCTATTTCTGTTGTTCCTGTTGGAGGTGCTGCAGCCGTGGCTGCTGCTGTTGCTTCCACCCTTGTTGCAGCTGTGTTTCCAAGCTTACCATCTCTTCCACCTACTAGTTGTGGGTTTCTCTGTTAAGGGGGAGGTGTGAGTCTTCATCTCTCTAAAAGCAAGGTAGAATTCTCTTCCTTTCCCACTCTTCTCTAAATTCTTGACTCCCACACTTGTTAAAGAGGTCATGATCACCTACTTACATGCTTAAAACTTTTGAATTCTCCTTTGAAACTGTGTATCCATCCCTTATAATCATGTTTTAGTTGTGTGTCTGTAGGATTCACTTCCATCCCATTCTTCTTCCTACACCTCACACTTAGTTCAATAGTTTGAGGTGATCCTTCACCATGTGCAAGCTATTTTCCAGATTCAGGAAGTAGCTCCATGACAAGAATTGAGCCTTCATCATGTTTAATTTAGTGTTTGGTCATGAGAGGCAACACATCATTCCCTAATCCTCTTTCTTCTTGTTCTTATAATTCATTTATGTTAAGAGATCCATGTATAAGTGTAGGATTCATTTCCTAATCCTCTTTCTTTCCACTTCTAGATTAATTGCTTGAAGTGATTCTTATCATGTGTCTGTCATTCGTCAGTTCAGAAAATATGTTCATGGTAGAAACTGAATCTTTCATCATATTATAGTTAGTCCTCAAGCCATGAGAAGTTCCTATTATCCCTTCTTCACCTCAACTTGTTTAAAATCTGAAATCATATTGATTCTGTTGTGTAGTGTAGAGTGAACTATGATAGTTCTTGTTCTTCTTAGAAGTTGAACCTTTGAGAAACTATGAAAGTCTCTAGTGAGTGTGCCTTGATAAATGAATGATGAAAGTAGGAAGAGAGTTTTAAGGGAATTACTCTTTCAGTAATTTCCTCTCGAATTTGTCTTCGTGTTGAGCATCTATGTGCATCATATCCCCTGTTCTTTCTTTCATTCATTTTCTTGTTATGTTACGTTGAGCTATAGAACTGAAATCATACTTGTCCAAAGTCCTAATCATGTTAGGAATGTTAGAGAAACTTTATAGAACCATTAAGTTGAATGGACTAGCTTTCAGACAGTTTACACAGCCCCTGTCGACAGACGAAGGTCTGCCTGTCGACAGGAACCTCTGGCCAGAACCCAGAAACTTCAGACTGAGTGTACCTGTCGACAGGCCCTAGCTTGCTGTCGACAGATGCACTCAGAACTGAAAACCCAGCTCTGGCAGTGCTGCCTCTGTCGACAGCAGACCAAGGCCTGTCGACAGGTCTTGACTGAACCTTGTTTCTAGCCTTATTTTGACTCCGTTCTTCATTGTAAATCCTACCCAATCGCTCTAACTAATAATCTACCTATAGTTTGTGGTTTTTACTATCTAAACCTCTACTAAAACCAGTCATGTGATCTTTCCTTTTTCCTTGAATTATTTCTTCAAGTTCCGAACAAAATTGTTCTTGTGAAACTATCAATTTCTGAAATCAGTGAAGGAACCAAAGTTCCTTCGTTCTTGTGTGCAAATCTTGAGTAACTATGAGTAAACTCCTTGTATCCTTGACTCATTACAATAATGAGTGTGTTATGATGACGAGTGCGAGTCTTTGGGACTCATTTGAGTAATATGCCTGGCAAATAAAGGGCTGGTTCAGTCCTGGGGGGAGCGCCCGAATTCGTCAGTGGCCGCGCGGGGGCGATGAGGACAGTGGATGTTGGCATGCATCATTAAGTGGTTTGATTAGTCATCATAATACACATGTGTGTGTGAATAAGTGCTTGATTCTAAACTTAAGTGATATCCTGAGTTATTGATCATGCTCCTATAATACCTTGGTTCTTCATGTGTTATTGAATTGACTCATTCGTTCATAGCTTTGAACACTCATTGTTAATAATGTTCATGTTCTTATCTTGAGATCATACCTGTGAATCCTTTTTAATTCAAGGAATTGAATTCTACTGGGCTAGTTAGCTCATTAAATCCTACTATTTCAGGTATCTACAATTCTAGAAGGCGGGAACTTCGGGATTTGTGTGTGGAGAGATCAACCGTGGCGTCATTTTATTTTTGAGATTATAAATCAGAACCATGTAACACCTATTGAAGGGTGAATAATATATTATATTTAGTGAAGCCTCAGAGCAAATTTCTTGTTCAATTAGTTCAAATTGTACTCTTGATTTCCCGTTCGTTCACGTTCCGGCATTTATGGGCATATTAAATGTCGTGACGTGACAGAATGGTATCAGAGCCTTAGGTCGATAAACCTAGGGATAACCTGTGAGGATGGGTAGAAAGCCTGAGGTTAAGCTAGATAAGTATAGTTGGATATAGATTGTATTGAGTATGAAATGAAAATTTAGAGGATTCCTTCTTTCTTTTATTCTTGCTTCTTATTCCTACACAAGAACTTCATAATTAAAGTGTTTACCATGTATACACACTTGAAACAACCATAGATGTGTTGTTCTATTTCTTGTAACCATGCTTTAGTTAAAGTTTATATTATGACTCAAGCATACTATGAAACTCATCCTATTAGAAGTAAGAAAATGTTGTCAATCATGTAAAGATTCATAGGAACACTTGGTAGAATTTCCTATGATAGTTTTTCAAGATTCCTGGAAGTTTAGATCACACCTGTCGACAGCCAGCATTTACCTGTCGACAGGTAACATGCTTCCAGAACCCAGAAATACAAAACTGTCAGTAACTGTCGACAGATAGCCTTGATCTGTCGACAGATGTCCTTCACCTGTCGACAGCCGACTCTGGTCTGTCGACAGATACCCTCAGAACCAGAAAAACCTTGCTCTGTCTGTTGCTATCTGTCGACAGCCACTTCCAAGCTGTCGACAGACACCAGTCTGTGATGAACTGGTCCTTCTTCAGTCAGTCAGAAGAGTCATCAGGCACTCTGTAGAACTGAAACTCATACCTTATTTACATTCCATATCATTTAAGTAAATGTTATAATTTGATGTTTCATTTACTTAAGATATTACATGTAAATAAGGAAGTACCCCCCATTTGAATCCAATAAAAATATCAGAAAAATCATATCTCTTACCAATAAAAAGTCAACTCTCCCACCGAAGAAGAAAAACGTAATTTTGCGATTCTATCAAAATAGCGTCTTTCTAATTTCTCACAATTTGGCCTACCTAAAAATTTCATAATTCAAGTAAACCTAGTAGAATGATAAAAATTCAAGGTCCGGTGAAAAATGATAAACACACATATGACTTCTCCAAGGGAGCCCTCTCCTACTGAAGGAAAAGTCAAACCTGCTAATTTCTTATTTACCTTAATATGACTTGTACATTGATATGTTATTATCTCCGATTCTAATAATAATTAGTAAATGAATGGTTTAACCGATCATATAGATTTCATGACCATCTTCGTGATATATTCTTCCGTTGACTTTCCCATGTTCTTGGATTCTAAATTATTATACCATTGAAATGAATCAGTTATTCCTCATTTATCTCCATCCCTCACTAAATCAAGTGAAACTCTTTAATAACTTGAATGTGTGGAACACTCACACAATTGATGACTCAAAGTTTTGAGATCATTTTAAATCTCACAAACCATATACGCACAGTGTAAGATTGAATAGGCGTATGTCTATTGGAATAGACAACCAAACAAAATAGTAAAGAAAATAAGTAGGAAAATTATCAGTAAGATAACTTCATGTCCTTAATCCTCAAGACTCAACTCTCAATCAAGTGATTGCATTTTTTGATTAACTATCTATCACTAGAGTTGTCTTGTAATTTCTTATATCAACCCCTCACATATTAGTAGAGTAACTTAAAAACCAATACCCTTGGAGTTAACCTCAAGCCGTATCTTTCTCTAAGTATTAATTAGAAACTTAACTAGTGTTAACCCGATCTCCATGTAGTGTCAACCTAAGAGGTAATCATTGTCAACACAACTAATAGACCTTTTGATTTTATGAATTTTCATATGCTATAGAAGACTTGTGTTAAATATTTGTTTTATTTTGATAGATATATGAAAACCATGAATACAACATAAATCATCTGTCATATCTTGAGATCCTACAAGAAGAAGGCACCAGTTAATCATGGCAATTAATGTGTCAACTAACCAGATACATACTGTAACAATTGTATGAATCAGAAAAGCTGAGTTTTAAATCACATGATTAACTAACTAAATTTAATTTGTTTGCTCAACCAGCGTAATGGGAGAAGAAGCACAATGGAAAGAGGTTCAACATGCAATGGACAACCTTGCTCAATCCTTAGAGCGGGTAGTTCCCATTGATAACCAAGGAAAAATGAAACTGCATAAGAGCATTCATAATCCAAACTCTCAAGAAACAGTGAGTATTACAGTGTCTATACGGAAGAAGACAGTACTCCCCATAATAGAGAAATAGCTGGCAAACAGAAGATGAAGCGGAGCAATGAGAACAAAAAGAGTAAGAAGGCCAAAAAGCAAGCAAATGAAGCTTGTGCATCTTGTCACAAATCAGGCCACATCAAAGAGAACTGTTGGCGGAGACTAGGAGCATGTTTAAGATGCGGAAGTCTAGAGCATCGGATCTCAGAATGTCCTGTACTCTCTCAGAGCAAAGACAAGAGTTCAGGAAAACTTGAAGCCACGAAGAAAAGTGATTGAAGTTATTAGAGTACTTTTATGTATAAGTTAATAGGATTAGAGTATAGTAAGAAGTGCTTGAATTTAGTTGTTGTAGCAGGATAAAACTTGGTAAGTTTTGTCGGTAAGTTTTGCCAATCAATGTAATTTTACAAGGCTGATTATGGAGTTCTGTACTAGAAATCTTATGTGATAAATAAAATTCTCGTTGTCTATCTTTACTCATCAAACCTTATTACCTTTTCAAGGGAATATGTACTCATATAAATCTATGAGGGTTATAGTTATTCTTTGATAAAAGAAATCTTAGGAGTAATACTACTACCAAAAATAAGAAATGTAGCAGCATGTACCAATGAACCCCTGTTCATCACATGCCTTCATAAGATTTAAAAATGCTAACTAATATTCAGATTTTCATCAACTAATGATGTCGTGTTATAGAAAATGTATAGTATGGTAATCATAATAAGATTAGTGAAACTAATCTGAAATAGATAAGATTCCAAAAACTGAAAACTTACATCTTTGTGATCCATCCAAACTAAGTCAAGAAGTTTGGAGGACCAAACTCTTTTTAGTGGGAGAGAGTTGTAACGCCCCAGAAATTTAAAATGTTAAGAAAATAGAAATAATTGGTTAAAATACCTTAGGGTTGTTATTAAATTGTGATAATTAGATGATAGACTTAATTAGTAGTAATGAACGTTATCCCAGTATCGTACCTCGAAGTGCGTGCCTCCACAGGGCGATACCGGAAAACGACAACGAAATAAAAATCTGAGAACATCATAATTTCCAGAAAAATGTGGAGAAATTAAATATGTAATTATCTGAATTTTTCGACGTATGGATTTCAAGGTACAGTCGACGCGACCATTTTTCGGGTTTTTTCACCTAGTGTAAAATAAAATCTAAAAATTGAATAAAAATAACCATAATTTGTAAAACCATCACATTAGCTTATGGTAGAAATTTCAAGACAAATAGACATCATTTGGACATGTTTATAGAAAGATCTTTGGGCCAGCCGAATTATGGTCCAATTACGGTTTGGATTTTCTGGAATTTTCAGGAGGCTTACGTGGGTGACCCTGGGAAGGCCAGCACACATGGTAATGGGATCAACACGTACACCCCTTAGGTGTAAACCTTGTAACTTGCATGGCAAACGTGTCCAGACATGGTTTAAGGAGATTACAACTTTGACACCTTGATGGCTATCGTGCCATCATGCATGGCCTGCGTTGAGGGCTATAAAAAACCCCAATACCCAGCTTGCGAACCGTTTAGATCTGCTCCTATTGCTGCTATGTTTTCCAGTCCCTTGTAGTGGGTGAATTGTGGAGGAAGTCATCGTTTTCTGTTGGAGCTGTTGCTTCTGTTGAAAGTGTTACTACTGGAGCTGCTATTTCTGTTGTTCCTGTTGGAGGTGCTGCAGCCGTGGCTGCTGCTGTTGCTTCCACCCTTGTTGCAGCTGTGTTTCCAAGCTTACCATCTCTTCCACCTACTAGTTGTGGGTTTCTCTGTTAGGGGGAGGTGTGAGTCTTCATCTCTCTAAAAGCAAGGTAGAATTCTCTTCCTTTCCCACTCTTCTCTAAATCTCTTGACTCCCACACTTGTTAAAGAGGTCATGATCACCTACTTACATGCTTAAAACTTTTGAATTCTCCTTTGAAACTGTGTATCCATCCCTTATAATCATGTTTTAGTAGTTGTGTGTCTGTAGGATTCACTTCCATCCCATTCTTCTTCCTACACCTCAACTTAGTTCAATAGTTTGAGGTGATCCTTCACCATGTGCAAGCTATTTTCCAGATTCAGGAAGTAGCTCCATGACAAGAATTGAGCCTTCATCATGTTTAATTTAGTGTTTGGTCATGAGAGGCAACACATCATTCCCTAATCCTCTTTCTTCTTGTTCTTATAATTCATTTATGTTAAGAGATCCATGTATAAGTGTAGGATTCATTTCCTAATCCTCTTTCTTTCCACTTCTAGATTAATTGCTTGAAGTGATTCTTATCATGTGTCTGTCATTCGTCAGTTCAGAAAATATGTTCATGGTAGAAACTGAATCTTTCATCATATTATAGTTAGTCCTCAAGCCATGAGAAGTTCCTATTATCCCTTCTTCACCTCAACTTGTTTAAAATCTGAAATCATATTGATTCTGTTGTGTAGTGTAGAGTGAACTATGATAGTTCTTGTTCTTCTTAGAAGTTGAACCTTTGAGAAACTATGAAAGTCTCTAGTGAGTGTGCCTTGATAAGATGATGAAAGTAGGAAAGAGAGTTTTAAGGGAATTACTCTTTCAGTAATTTCCTCTCGAATTTGTCTTCGTGTTGAGCATCTATGTGCATCATATCCCCTGTTCTTTCTTTCATTTTCTTGTTATGTTACGTTGAGCTATAGAACTGAAATCATACTTGTCCAAAGTCCTAATCATGTTAGGAATGTTAGAGAAACTTTATAGAACCATTAGAGTTGAATGGACTAGCTTTCAGACAGTTTACACAGCCCCTGTCGACAGACGAAGGTCTGCCTGTCGACAGGAACCTCTGGCCAGAACCCAGAAACTTCAGACTGAGTGTACCTGTCGACAGGCCCTAGCTTGCTGTCGACAGATGCACTCAGAACTGAAAACCCAGCTCTGGCAGTGCTGCCTCTGTCGACAGCAGACCAAGGCCTGTCGACAGTCTTGACTGAACCTTGTTTCTAGCCTTATTTTGACTCCGTTCTTCATTGTAAATCCTACCCAATCGCTCTAACTAATAATCTACCTATAGTTTGTGGTTTTTTTTACTATAAACCTCTACTAAAACCAGTCATGTGATCTTTCCTTTTTCCTTGAATTATTTCTTCAAGTTCCGAACAAAATTGTTCTTGTGAAACTATCAATTTCTGAAATCAGTGAAGGACCAAAGTTCCTTCGTTCTTGTGTGCAAATCTTGAGTAACTATGAGTAAACTCCTTGTATCCTTGACTCATTACAATAATGAGTGTGTTATGATGACGAGTTGCGAGTCTTTGGGACTCATTTGAGTAATATGCCTGGCAAATAAAGGGCTGGTTCAGTCCTGGGGGGAGCGCCCGAATTCGTCAGTGGCCGCGCGGGGGCGATGAGGACAGTGGATGTTGGCATGCATCATTAAGTGGTTTGATTAGTCATCATAATACACATGTGTGTGTGAATAAGTGCTTGATTCTAAACTTAAGTGATATCCTGAGTTATTGATCATGCTCCTATAATACCTTGGTTCTTCTTCATGTGTTATTGAATTGACTCATTCGTTCATAGCTTTGAACACTCATTGTTAATAATGTTCATGTTCTTATCTTGAGATCATACCTGTGAATCCTTTTTAATTCAAGGAATTGAATTCTACTGGGCTAGTTAGCTCATTAAATCCTACTATTTCAGGTATCTACAATTCTAGAAGGCGGGAACTTCGGGATTTGTGTGTGGAGAGATCAACCGTGGCGTCATTTTATTTTTGAGATTATAAATCAGGAACCATGTAACACCTATTGAAGGGTGAATAATATATTATATTTAGTGAAGCCTCAGAGCAAATTTCTTGTTCAATTAGTTCAAATTGTACTCTTGATTTCCCGTTCGTTCACGTTCCGGCATTTATGGGCATATTAAATGTCGTGACGTGACATATGTTGCCCCGAACCTCGCCGATATGTCACCCCCTTCGTTTATTTCCCACCCTCAGCGAAAGAATGGGCATACTTTCCGCACGTTGTTTCGTAATCGCTTATGTGACCACAATCGGAATCGCACTCCGCGGACGGTTGTCAGAGGCGCTTGTTTCGCGTAATTCTCGTTCCGTGGCCAAAATAACCCCCCGGAGCGGTTGTCTAGTACACCGCTGCCGTAGCCTCACAGTCGGATGTGCATATAATTTTCGCCCCCGGGTTCGTAACCCGCTCGCGAGGCCCCAAATCAGAATCGGCCTTTCGACCCGGTTGGTAAATGGTCCGTTCGGAGATTTCCGTCCGGCGCCCAAATTCCTCTCCGGGGCGCGGTCGCGGGCAGCCGATGTGGCGATCGCAATACGGACACCCCTTCGCTCAAACGTGCGTAACTTTTCGCTCGGTTATCGAATCGCTATGTGACCACAATTTCAGAATCGGCACTCCGAGACGGTCGACAGGGCGCTGGTTTCAAGGAATTCCCTTCCGGGGCCAAAATACCCCCCGGAGCGTGTGTACTAGTACACCAACTGTCGTACCCTCCAGTCGATGTGGATTTTATTCGCCCGTGTTTCGGAACCGCTCGCGAGGACCCAAATCCCAATCGACACTTCGACCCGGTCGGTAAAAGGTCATATTCGGAGATTTCCGGTCCGACGCCCAAATTCCACTCTGGATCGCGGTCGCGGGCAGCCGATGCGATCGCATACGGACACCCCTTCGTTCAAACGGGCGTAAATTTTCACTCGGTTATCAGAATCGCTTATAAGACCCCAATTCGGAATTGGCACTCAGAGGCGCTCGATGCCCCATTATTGTCGCAGGCGATAAGACGTCGTTTCGGGCTCGAAAAACCTTCGTTTCGCACTCCGAAATTGCGATTCTAGTCGTTGATCTCCCCGATTCCAAGGTTTTTTGCCAGTAGCGACTCCCTCGATTGTGCGAATCGCTGGCGGAGCCCACACGCGGAGCCTTCCAGTCACAGCGATCGGAAGTCAAGTTCAACTCGACACGAGATCTCCTCCCCAGGTCCTGGATATGGGTGCCTGAACATCGCCGATATAGTCACCCCCTCCGGTTTATTCCCACCCCTTCATCTAAAGAATGGGCATAACATTCCGCACGGGCGTCAGAATCGCTTATGTGTCCACAATTCGGAATCGGCACTCCGAGACGGTCGACAGGGGGCTGGTTTCGCGGAATTCCGTTCCGGGGCAAAAATACCCCCCGGAGCGTGTGTACTAGTTACACCGACTGCCGTACCCTCCAGTCGGATGTGGATATTGTTTGCCCCGGGGTTCGGAACCGCTCGCGAGGGCCCAAATCAGAATTGGCACTTCGACCCGGCGGGTAAAAGGTCACGTTCGGAGATTTCCGGTCCGCGGCCCAATTCCTCTCCCGGAGCGCTGTCGCGGGCAGCCGATGCGATCGCATACGGACACCTCTTCGCTCAAACGGGCGTAACTTTTCGCTCGGTTATCGGAATAGCTTATAAGACCCCATTCGGAATCGACACTCAGAGGCGCTCGACGACCCCTAATTGCCGCAGGCAATAAGACTTCGTTTTGGTGTCGAAAAACCTTCGTTTCGCTCTCCGAAATTGCGATTCTAGTCGATGATCTCTCCGATTCCAAGGTTTTTTGCCTGTAGCGGCTCCCTCGATTGTGCGAATCGCTGGCGGAGCCCACACGCGGAGCCGGCCAGTCACAGCGATCGAAGTCATGTTCAACTCGACGCAAGAAATCCTCCCCAGGTTGTGGATATGGGTGCCCGAACATCGCCGATATAGTCACCCCCTCCGGTTTATTCCCACCCTTCAGCGAAAGAATTGGGCATAACATTCCGCACGGGCGTCGGAATCGCTTATGTGACCACAATTCGGAATCGGCACTCTGAGACGGTCGACAGGGAGCTGGTTTCGCGGAATTCCGTTTCGGGGCCAAAATACCCCCCGGAGCGTGTACTAGTACACCGACTGCCGTACCCTCAGTCGGATGTGGAAATTTTTTCTCCCCGGAGTTCGGAACCGCTCGCGAGGCCCCAAATCAGAATCGGCACTTCGACCCGGTCGGTAAAAGGTCACGTTCGGAGATTTCCGGTCCGGCGCCCAAATTCCTCTCCGGGAGCGCGGTCGCGGGCAGCCGATGCGATCGCATACGGACACCCCTTCGCTCAAACGGGCGTAACTTTTCGCTCGGTTATCGGAATCGCATAAAAGACCTCAATTCGGAATCGGCACTCAGAGGCGCTTGATGCCCACTTATAGCCGCATGCGATAAGCCGCCGTTTCGGGGTCGAAAAACCTTCGTTTCGCACTCCGAAATTGCGATTATAGTCGATGATCTCCCCGATTCCAAGGTTTTTTGCCAGTAGCGACTCCCTCGATTGTGCGAATCACTGGCAGAGACCACACGTGGAGCCGCCCAGTCACAGCGATCGGAAGTCGTGTTCAACTGGACGCGAGATCTCCTCCCCAGGTCGTGGATATGGGTGCCCGAACATCGCCGATATAGTCACCCCCTCGGTTTATTCCCACCCCTTCAGCGAAAGAATTGGGCATAACTTTCCGCACGGGCGTCGGAATCGCTTATGTGACCACAATTCGGAATCGGCACTCCGAGACGGTCGATAGGGCGCTGCTTTCACGGAATTCCGTTGCGAGGCAAAAATACCCCGCGGAGCGTGTGTACTAGTACACCGACTTCCGTACCTCCAGTCGGATGTGGATATTTGTTCGCCCCCGGGTTCGGAACTGCTCGCGAGGCCCCAAATCAGAATCGGCACTTCGACCCGGTCGGTAAAAGGTCACGTTCGGAGATTTCCGGTCCGGCGCACAAATTCCTCTTCGGGAGCGCGGTCGCAGGCAGCCGATGCGATCGCATACGGACACCCCTTCGCTCAAACGGGCGTAACTTTTCGCTCGGTTATGGAATCGCTTATAAGAGCCAAATTCGGAATCGGCACTCAGAGGCGCTCAACGCCCCCTTATCGCCATAGGCGATAAGACGTCGTTTCGGGGTCAAAAAACCTTCGTTTCACACTCTGAAATTGCGATTCTGGTCGATGATCTCCCCGATTCCAAGGTTTTTTGCCAGTAGCGACTCCCTCGATTGTGCGAATCGCTGGCAGAGCCCACACGCGGAGCGCCCAATCACAGCGATCGGAAGTCGTGTTCAACTCGACGCGAGATCTCCTCCCCAGGTCGTGGATATGGTGCCCGAACATCGCCGATATAGTCACCCCCTCCGGTTTATTCCCACCCCTTCAGCGAAAGAATTGGGCATAACTTTCCGCACGGCGTCGGAATCGCTTATGTGACCACAATTCGGAATCGGCACTCCGAGACGGTCGATAGGGCGCTGCTTTCACGGAATTCCGTTGCGAGGCAAAAATACCCCGCGGAGCGTGTGTACTAGTACACCGACTTCCGTACCCTCCAGTCGGATGTGGATATTTGTTCGCCCCCGGGTTCGGAACTGCTCGCGAGGCCCCAAATCAGAATCGGCACTTCGACCCGGTCGGTAAAAGGTCACGTTCGGAGATTTCCGGTCCGGCGCACAAATTCCTCTTCGGGAGCGCGGTCGCAGGCAGCCGATGCGATCGCATACGGACACCCCTTCGCTCAAACGGGCGTAACTTTTCGCTCGGTTATTGGAATCGCTTATAAGAGCCAATTCGGAATCGGCACTCAGAGGCGCTCAACGCCCCCTTATCGCCATAGGCGATAAGACGTCGTTTCGGGGTCAAAAAACCTTCGTTTCACACTCTGAAATTGCGATTCTGGTCGATGATCTCCCCGATTCCAAGGTTTTTTGCCAGTAGCGACTCCCTCGATTGTGCGAATCGCTGGCAGAGCCCACACGCGGAGCCGCCCAATCACAGCGATCGGAAGTCGTGTTCAACTCGACGCGAGATCTCCTCCCCAGGTCGTGGATATGGGTGCCCGAACATCGCAGATATAGTCACCCCCTCGGTTTATTCCCACCCTTTCAGCGAAAGAATGGGCATAACTTTCCGCACGGTCGTCGGAATCGCTTATGTGACCACAATCGGAATCGGCACTCCGAGACGGTCGACAGGGCACTGGTTTCGCGGAATTCCGTTCTGGGGTTAAAATATCCCCCGGAGCATGTGTACTAGTACACGACTGCCGTACCCTCCAGTCAAATGTGGATATGGTTCGCCCCGGGGTTCGGAACCGCTCGCGAGGCCCCAAATCAGAATCGGCACTTCGACCCGGTCGGTAAAAGGTCACGTTCGGAGATTTCCGGTCCGGCGCCCAAATTCCTCTCTGGGAGCGCTGTCGCGGGCAACCAATGCGATCGCATACGGACACCCCTTCGCTCAAACTGGCGTAACTTTTCGCTCGGTTACCGGAATCACTTATAAGACCCCAATTCGGAATCGGCACTCAGAGGCGCTCGACGCCTTATTTCCGCCGGCGATAAGAAGTCTTTTCGGGGTCGAAAAACCTTCGTTTTGCACTCCGAAATTGAGATTCTAGTCGATGATCCCCGATTCCAACATTTTTTGCCAGTAGCGACTCCCTCGATTGTGCGAATCGCTGGCGGAGCCCACACGCGGAGCCGCCCAGTCACAGCGATCGGAAGTCGTGTTCAACTCGACGCGAGATCTCCTCCCCAGGTCGTGGATATGGTTGCCCGAACTTCGCCGATATAGTCACCCCCTCCGTTTATTCCCACCCCTTCAGCGAAAGAATTGGGCATAACTTTCCGCACGGGCGTCGGAATCGCTTATGTGACAACAATTCGGAATCGGCACTCCGAGGCGGTCGATAGGGCGTTGGTTTCGCGGAATTCCGTTCCGGGGCCAAAATACCCCCCGGAGCGTGTGTACTAGTACACCGACTGCCGTACCCTCCAGTCGGATGTGGATATTTGTTCGCCCCGGGGTTCGGAACCGCTCGCGAGGCCCCAAATCAGAATCGGCACTTCGACCCGGTCGGTAAAAGGTCACGTTCGTAGATTTCCGGTACGGCGCCCAAATTCCTCTCTGGGAGCGCGGTCGCGGGCAAACGATGCGATCGCATACGGACACCCCTTCGCTCAAACGAGAGTCACTTTTCGCTCGGTTATCGGAATCGCTTATACGACCCCAATTCTGAATCGGCACTCAGAGGCGCTCGACGCCCCCTTATCGCCATCGGTGATAAGACGTCGTTTCGGGGTCGAAAAACTTCGTTCGCACTCCGAAATTGCGATTCTGGTCGATGATCTTCTCGATTCTAAGGTTTTTTGCCAGTAGCGACTCCCTCGATTGTGCGAATCGCTGGCGGAACCCACATGCGGAGCCGCCTAATCACAGCTATCGGAAGTCGTGTTCAACTCGACGCGAGATCTCCTCCCCAGGTCGTGTATATGGTGCCCGAACATCGCCGATATAGTCACCCCCTCGGTTTATTCCCACCCCTTCAGCGAAAGAATTGGCATAACTTTCCGCACGGGCGTCGGAATCTCTTATGTGACCA
Organism: Colocasia esculenta; assembly: GCA_014218235.1. NCBI lineage: Eukaryota > Viridiplantae > Streptophyta > Magnoliopsida > Alismatales > Araceae > Colocasia > Colocasia esculenta. The sequence continues at coordinate 941,847 of CM024761.1, forward strand.
CAATTCGGAATCGGCACTCCGAGACGGTCGACAGGGTGCTGGTTTTTCGGAATTCCGTTCTGGGGCAAAAATACCCCCCGGAGCGTGTGTACTAGTACCCGACTGCCGTACCCTCAGTCGGATGTGGATATTTGTTCGTCCCGGGGTGTGGAACCGCTCGCGAGGCCCCAAATCAGAATCGGCACTTCCCCCGGTCGGTAAAAGGTCACGTTCGGAGATTTCCGGTCTGGCGCCCAAATTCCTCTCCGGGAGCGCGGACGCGGGCAGCCGATGCGATCGCATACGGACACCCCTTCGCTCAAACAGGCGTAAACTTTCGCTCGGTTATCGGAATCGCTTATAAGACCCCAATTCGGAATCGGCACTCAGAGTCGCTCGATGACTCCTTATGCCGCAGGCGATAAGACATCGTTTCGGGGTCAAAAACCTTCGTATCGCACTCCGAAATTGCGATTCTACGATGATCTCCATGATTCCAACGTTTTTTGCCACTAGCGACTCCCTCGATTGTGCGAATCGCTGGCGGAGCCCACACGCGGAGCCACCCAGTCACAGCGATCGGAGTCGTGTTCAACTCGACGCGAGAATCTCCTCCCCAGGTCGTGGATATGGGTGCCCGAACATCGCCGATATAGTCACCCCCTCCGGTTTATTCCCACCCCTTCAGAGAAAGAATTGGGCATAACTTTCCGCACGGGCGTCGGAATCGCTTATGTGACCACAATTCGGAATCGGCACTCCGAGACGGTCGACAGGGCGCTGGTTTGGCGGAATTCCGTTCTGTGGCAAAAATACCCCCCGGAGCGTGTGTACTAGTACCGACTGCGTAACCTCCAGTCGGATGTGGATATTGGTTTGCCCGGGGTTCGGAACCACTCGCGAGGCCCCAAATCAGAATCGGCACTTCGACCGGTCGGTAAAAGGTCAGGTTCGGAGATTTCCGGTCGGCGCCCAAATTCCTCTCTGGGAGCGCGGTAGGGGGCAACCGATGCGATCGCATACGGACACCCCTTCACTCAAACGGACGTAACTTTTCGCTTGATTATCGGAATCGCTTATAAGACCCCAATCGGAATCGGCACTCAGAGGCGCTCGATGTCCCCTTATAGCGCAGGCGATAAGACGTCGTTTTGGGGTCGAAAAACCTTCGTTTCGCACTCCGAAATTGCAATTCTAGTCGATGATCTCCCCGATTCCAACGTTTTTTGCCAGTAGCGACTCCTCGATTGTGCGAATCGCTGGCGGAGCCACACGCGGAGCGGCCCAGTCACAGCGATCGGAAGTCGTGTTCAACTCGACGCAAGATCTGCTCCCCAGGCGTGGATATGGGTGCGCCGAAACATCGCCGATATAGTCACCCCCTCTGGGTTATTCCCACCCCTTCAGCGAAAGAATTGAGCATAACTTTTTCGACGGGCGTCGGAATCACTTATGTGACCACAATTCGGAATCGGCACTCCGAGACGGTCGATAGGGCGCTAGTTTTGCGGAATTTCGTTCCGGGGCCAAAATAACCCCGGAGGGGTGTACTAGTACACCGAATGCCGTACATCCAGTCGGATGTGAATATTGTTCGCCCCGGGGTTCGGAACCGCTCGCGAGGCCCCAAATCAGAATCGGGACTTCGACCGGTCGGTAAAAGGTCACGTCGGAGATTTCGGTCCGGCGCCCAAAATTCCTTCTGGGAGCGCGGTCGCGGGCAACCGATGCGTCGCATACGGACACCCCTTCGCTCACAAGGAGGAAACTTTTCGCCGGTATTGGAATCGCTTATAAGACCCCAATTCGGAATCAGCACTCAGAGGCGCTCGACGCCCCCTTATCGCCATCGGTGATAAGACGTCGTTTCGGGGTCGAAAAACCTTCGTTTCGCACTCCGAAATTGCGATTCTGGTCGATGATCTTCTCGATTCTAAGGTTTTTTGCCAGTAGCGACTCCCTCGATTGTGCGAATCGCTGGCGGAACCCACATGCGGAGCCGCCTAATCACAGCGATCGGAAGTCGTGTTCAACTCGACGCGAGATCTCCTCCCCAGTCGTGTATATGGGTGCCCGAACATCGCCGATATAGTCACCCCCTCCGGTTATTCCCACCCCTTCAGCGAAAGAATTGGGCATAAATTTCCGCACGGGCGTCGAATCTCTTATGTGACCACAATTCGGAATCGGCACTCCGAGACGGTCGACAGGGTGCTGGTTTTTCCGGAATTCCGTTCTGGGGCAAAAATACCCCCCGGAGCGTGTGTACTAGTACCCGACTGCCGTACCCTCCAGTCGGATGTGGATATTTGTTCGTCCCGGGGTTCGGAACCGCTCGCGAGGCCCCAAATCAGAATCGGCACTTCGACCCGGTCGGTAAAAGGTCACGTTCGAGATTTCCGGTCCGGCGCCCAAATTCCTCTCCGGGAGCGCGGACGCGGCAGCCGATGCGATCGCATACGGACACCCCTTCGCTCAAACAGGCGTAACTTTTCGCTCGGTTATCGGAATCGCTTATAGACCCCAATCGGAATCGGCACTCAGAGTCGCTCGACTCCTTATTGCCGCAGGCGATAAGACGTCGTTTCGGGGTCAAAAAACTTCGTATCGCACTCCGAAATTGCGATTCTAGTCGATGATCTCCATGATTCCAACGTTTTTTGCCAGTAGCGACTCCCTCGATTGTGCGAATCGCTGGCGGAGCCCACACGCGGAGCCACCCATCACAGCGATCGGAAGTCGTGTTCAACTCGACGCGAGATCTCCTCCCCAGGTCGTGGATATGGGTGCCCGAACATCGCCGATATAGTCACCCCCTCCGGTTTATTCCCACCCCTTCAAGAAAGATTGGGCATAACTTTCCGCACGGGCGTCGGAATCGCTTATGTGACCACAATTCGGAATCGGCACTCCGAGACGGTCGACAGGCGCTGGTTTGGCGGAATTCCGTTCTGGGGCCAAAATACCCCCCGGAGCGTGTGTACTAGTACACCGACTGCCGTACCCTCCAGTCGGATGTGGATATTGGTTTGCCCGGGGTTCGGAACCACTCGCGAGGCCCCAAATCAGAATCGGCACTTCGACCCGGTCGGTAAAAGGTCAGGTTCGGAGATTTCCGGTCCGGCGCCCAATTCCTCTCTGGGAGCGCGGGGCGATCGGGCAACCGATGCGATCGCATACGGACACCCCTTCGCTCAAACGGACGTAACTTTTCGCTTGATTCGGAATCGCTTATAAGACCCCAATTCGAATCGGCACTCAGAGGCGCTCGATGTCCCCTTATAGCCGCAGGCGATAAGACGTCGTTTTGGGGTCGAAAAACCTTCGTTTCGCACTCCGAAATTGCGATTCTAGTCGATGATCCCCCGATTCCAACGTTTTTTGCCAGTAGCGACTCCCTCGATTGTGCGAATCGCTGGCGGAGCCCACACGCGGAGCGCCCAGTCACAGCGATCGGAAGTCGTGTTCACTCGACGCGAGATCTGCTCCCCAGGTCGTGGATATGGGTGCCCGAACATCGCCGATATAGTCACCCCCTCTGGGTTATTCCCACCCCTTCAGCGAAAGAATTGAGCATAACTTTTCGCACGGGCGTCGGAATCACTTATGTGACCACAATTCGGAATCGGCACTCCGAGACGGTCGATAGGGCGCTAGTTTTGCGGAATTTCGTTCCGGGGCCAAAATACCCCCGGAGCGTGTGTACTAGTACACCGACTGCCGTACCCTCCAGTCGGATGTGAATATTTGTTCGCCCCGGGGTTCGGAACCGCTCGCGAGGCCCCAAATCAGAATCGGGACTTCGACCCGGTCGGTAAAAGGTCACGTTCGGAGATTTTCGGTCCGGCGCCCAAATTCCTCTCTGGGAGCGCGGTCGCGGGCAACCGATGCGATCGCATACGGACACCCCTTCGCTCACAAGGGAGAAACTTTTCGCTCGGTTATTGGAATCGCTTATAAGACCCCAATTCGGAATCAGCACTCAGAGGCGCTCGACGCCCCCTTATTTCCGCAGGCGATAAGACGTCGTTTCGGGGTCGAAAAACCTTCGTTTCGCATTCCGAAATTGCGATTCTAGTCGACGATCTCCTCGATTCCAAGGTTTTTTGCCAGTAGCGACTCCCTCGATTGTGCGAATCACTGGCGGAGCCCACACGCTGAGCCATCCAGTCAAAGCGATCGGAAGTCGTGTTCAACTCGACGCGAGATCTCCCCCGTGGTCGGGGATATGGGTGCCCGAATATCGCCGATATAGTCCCCCCTCCGGTTTATTCCCACCCCTTCAGCGAAAGAATGGGCAACCTTTCCGCATGGGCGTCGGAATCGCTTATGTGACCACAATTCGGAATCGGCACTCCGAGACGGTCGATAGGGCTCTGGTTTGGCGGAATCCGTTCCGGGGCAAAAATACCCTCGGAGCGTGTGTACTTGTACACCGACTGCCGTACCCTCCAGTCGATGTGGATATTTGTTCGCCCCGGGGTTCGCGAACCGCTCGCGAGGCCCCAAATCAGAATCGGCTCTTCGACCCGTCGGTAAAAGGTCACGTCGGAGATTTCCGTCCGGCGCCCAAATTCCTCTCTGGGAGCGCGGTCGCGGGCAACGATGCGATCGCATACGGACACCCCTTCGCTCAAACGGGCGTAACTTTTCGCTCGGTTATCGGAATCGCTAATAAGACCCCAATTCGGAATCGGCACTCAGAGGCGCTCGACGCCCCCTTATAGCCGCAGGCGATAAGACGTCATTTTGGGGTCGAAAAACCTTCGTTTCGCACTATGAAAATTGCGATTCTAGTCAATGATCTCCCTGATTCCAACGTTTTTGCTAGCGACTCCCTCGATTGGGCGAATCGTTGGCGGATCCCACAGCGGAGCCGCCCAGTCACAGCGATCGGAAGTCGTGTTCAACTCGACGCGAGATCTCCTCCCTAGGTCGTGGATATGGGTGCCCGAACATCGCCGATATAGTCACCCCCTCCAGTTTATTCCCACCCCTTAGCGAAAGAATTGGGCATAACTTCCGCACGGGCGTCGGAATCGCTTATGTGACCACAATCGGAAATCGGCACTCCGAGACGGTCATAGGGCGTAGTTTCGCGGAATTCCGTTCGGGGCAAATAACCCCCGGAGCGTGTGTATTGTACACCGACTGCCGTACCCTCCAGTCGGATGTGGGATATTTTTTCGCCCCGAGGTTCGGAACTGCTCGCGAGGCCCCAAATCAGAATCGGGACTTCGAACCCGGTCGGTAAAAGGTCACGTTCGGAGATTTCCGGTCCGGCGCCCAAATTCCTCTCTGGGAGCGCTGTCGCGGGCAACCAATGCGATCGCATACGGACACCCCTTCGCTCAAACTGGCGTAACTTTTCGCTCGGTAATCGGAATCGCTTATACGACCCCAATTCAGAATCGGCACTCAGAGGCGCTCGACGCCTCCTTATCGCCGCAGGCGATAAGACGTTGTTTCGGGGTCGAAAAACCTTCGTTTCGCACTCCGAAATTGCGATTCTAGTCGATGATCTCCCCGATTCCAAAGTTTATTGCCAGTAGCGACTCCTCGATTGTGCGAATCGCTGGCGGAGCCCACAAACGCGGAGGACGCCCAGTCACAGCGATCGGAAGTGGTTCAACTCGACGCGAGATCCCTCCCCAGGTCGTTGTATGGGTGCCGAACATCGCCGATATCGTCCCCCCCTCCGGTTTATCCACCTTCAGCGAAAGAATTGGGCATAACATTCCGCACGGGCGGCGCGGAATCGCTTATGTGACCATAATTCGGAATCGGCACTCGAGACGGTCGATAGGGCGCTGGTTTCGCGGATTTCCGTTCCGGGGCCAAAATACCCCCGGAGCGTGTGTACTAGTACACCGACTGCCGTACCCTCCAGTCGGATGTGGTTTATTTGTTCGCCCCGGGGTTCGGAACCGTCTCGCAGGCCCCAAATCAGAATCGGCACATCGAACCGGTCGTGGTAAAAAGGTCACGTTCGGAGATTTCCGGTCCGGCGCCCAAATCCTCTCTGGGAGCACGGTCGCGGGCAACCCTTGCGATCGCATACGGACACCCCTTCGCTCAAAGGGTGCGAAACTTTTCGCTCGATTATCGGAATCGTTATAAGACCGCAATTCGGAATCAGCACTCAGAGGCGCTCGACGCCCCCTTATAGCGCAGGCGATAAGATGTCATTTCGGGTCGAAAACATTCGTTTCGCATTCCGAAATTGCGATTCTAGTCGATGATCTCCCCGATTCCAACGTTTTTTTCCAGTAGCGACTCCCTCGATTGTGCGAATCGCTGGCGGAGCCCACACGCGGAGCCGCCCAGTCACAGCGATCGGAAGTCGTGTTCAACTCGACGCGAGATCTCCTCCCCAGGTCGTGGATATGGGTGCCCCGAATATCGCCGATATAGTCACCCCCTCCGGTTTATTACCACCCCTCAGCGAAAGAATTGGGCATAACTTTCCGCACGGGCGTCGGAATCGCTTATGTGACCACAATTCGGAATCAGCACTCCGAGACGGTCGTAGGGTGCTGGTTTGCGGAATTCCGTTCCGGGGCATATACCCCCGGAGCGTGTGTACTAGTACACCGACTGCCGTACCCTCCAGTCGGATGTTGATATTTGTTCGCCCCGGGGTTCGGAACCGCTCGCGAGGCCCCAAATCAGAATCGACACTTCGACCCGGTCGGTAAAAGGTCACGTTCGGAGATTTCCGGTCCGCGCGCCCAAATTCCTCCGGGAGCGCGGTCGCGGCCAACGATGCGATCGCATACGGACACCCCTTCGCTCAAACGGGAGTAACTTTTCGCTCGGTTATCAGAATCGCTTATAAGACCCCAATTCGGAATCGGCACTCAGAGGCGCTCGACGCCCCATATTGCCGCAGGTGATAATAAGACGTTTCGGGGTCGAAAAAACTTCGTTTCGCACTCAAAATTGCGATTCTAGTCGATGATCTCCCCGATCCAAGGTTTTTTGCCAGTAGCGACTCCCTCGATTGTGCGAATCGCTGGCGGAGCCACACGCGGAGCCGCCCAGTCACAGCGATCGGAAGTCGTGTTCAACTCGACGCGAGATCTCCTCCCCAGGTCGTGGATATGGGTGCCCGAACATCGCCGATATAGTCACCCCCTCCGGGTTATTCCCAACCCTTCAGCGAAAGAATTGGGCATAAATTCCGCACGGGCGTCGGAATCGCTTATGTGACCACATTTCGGAATCGGCACTCCGAGACGGTCGATAGGGCGCTGGTTTCGCGGATTCCGTTCCGGGGCCAAAATACCCCCCGGAGCGTGTGTACTAGTACACCGACTGCCGTACCCTCCAGTCGGATGTGGATATTGTTCGCCCCGGGGTTCGGAACCGTCGCGAGGCCCCAAATCAGAATCGGCACTTCGACCCGGTCGGTAAAAGGTCACGTTCGGAGATTTCCGGTCCGGCGCCCAAATTCCTCTCCGGGAGCGCGGTCGCGGGGAGCCGATGCGATCGCATACGGACACCCCTTCGCTCAAACGGGAGTAACTTTTCGCTCGGTTATCGGAATCGCTTATAAGACCCCAATTCGGAATCGGCACTCAGAGGCGCTCGACGCCCCTTATAGCCGCAGGCGATATAAGACGTCGTTTCGGGGTCGAAAAACCTTCGTTTCGCACTCCGAAATTGCGATTCTAGTCGATGATCTCCCCGATTCCAAGGCTTTTGCCAGTAGCGACTCCCTCGATTGTGCGAATCGCTGCGGAGCCCACACGCGGAGCCGCCCAGTCACAGCGATCGGAAGTCGTGTTCAACTCGAAGTGAGATCTCTCCCCAGGTCGTGGATATGGGTGCCCGAACATCGCCGATATAGTCACCCCCTCCGGTATTCCCACCCCTTCAGCGAAAGAATTGGGCATAACTTTCCGCACGGGCGTCGGAATCACTTATGTGACCACAATTCGGAATCGGCACTCCGAGACGGTCGACAGGGCGCTGGTTTCGCGGAATTCCGTTCCGGGGCCAAAATACCCCCCGGAGCGTGTGTACTAGTACACCGACTGCCGTACCCTCCAGTCGGATGTGGATATTTGTTCGCCCCGGGGTTCGGAACCGCTCGCGAGGCCCCAAATCAGAATCGGCACTTCGACCCGGTCGGTAAAAGGTCACGTTCGGAGATTTCCGGTCCGGCGCCCAAATTCCTCTCTGGGAGCGCGGTCGCGGGCAGCCGATGCGATCGCATACGGACACCCCTTCGCTCAAACGGGCGTAACTTTTCGCTCGGTTATCGGAATCGCTTATAACACCCCAATTCGGAATCGGCACTCAGAGGCGCTCGACGCCCCCTTTTTGCCGTAGGCGATAAGATGTCGTTTCGGGGTCGAAAAACCTTCGTTTCGCACTACGAAATTGTGATTCTGGTCGATGATCTCCCTGATCCAAGGTTTTTTGCCAGTAGCGACTCCCTCGATTGTGCGAATCGCTGGCGGAGCCCACACGCGGAGCCGCCAGTCACAGCGATCGGAAGTCGTGTTCAACTCGACGCGAGATCTCCTCCCCAGGTCGTGTATATGGGTGCCGAACATCGCCATATAGTCACCCCCTCCGGGTTATTCCCACCCCTTCAGCGAAAGAATTGGGCAACTTTCCGCACGGGCGTTGGAATCGCTTATGTGACCACAATTCGGAATCGGCACTCCGAGACGGTCGATAGGGCGCTGGTTTCGCGGATTTCATTTCGGGGCCAAAATACCCCCCGGAGCGTGTGTATAGTACACCGACTGCCGTACCCTCCAGTCGGATGTGGATATTTGTTCGCCCCGGGGTTCGGAACCGCTCGCGAGGCCCCAAATCAGAATCGGCACTTCGACCCGGTCGGTAAAAGGTCACGTTCGGAGATTTCCGGGCCGGCGCCCAAATTCCTCTCTGGGAGCGCAGTCGCGGGCAACCGATGCGATCGCATACGGACACCCCTTCGCTCAAACGGGCGTAACTTTTCGCTCGATTATCGGAATCGCTTATAAGACCCCAATTCGGAATCGGCACTTAGAGGCGCTCGACGCCCGCTTATAGCCGCAGGCGATAAGACGTCGTTTTGGTTTCGAAAAACCTTCGTTTCGCATTCCGAAATTGCGATTCTAGTCGATGATCTCCCGATTCCAACGTTTTTTGCCAGTAGCAACTCCCTCGATTGTGCGAATCGCTGGCGGAGCCCACAGCGGAGCCGCCAGTCACAGCGATCGGAAGTCGTGTTCAACTCGACGCGAGATCCTGCCCAGGTCGTGGATATGGGTGCCCGAACATCGCCGATATAGTCACCCCTCCGGTTTATCCCCCCTTCAGCGAAAGAATGGGCATAACATTCCGCACGGGCGTCGGAATCGCTTATGTGACCACAATTCGGAATCGGCACTCGAGACGGTCGACAGGGCGCTGGTTTTGCGGAATTCCGTTCGGGGCCAAAATACCCCCCGGAGCGTGTGTACTAGTACACCGACTGCCGTACTCTCCAGTCGGATGTGGATATTTGTTGCCCCGGGTTCGGAACCGCTCGCGAGGCCCCAAATCAGAATCGGCACTTCGACCCGGTCGGTTAAAAGGTCACGTTCGGAGATTTCCGGTCCGGCGCCCAAATTCCTCTCTGGAGCGCGGTCGCGGGCAACCGATGCGATCGCATACGGACACCCTCGCTCAAACGGGCGTACTTTCTCTCGGTTATCGGAATCGCTTATAAGACCCCAATTCGGAATCGGCACTAGAGGCGCTCGACGCCCCCTTATTGCCGTAGGCGATAATAGGACATCGTTTCGGGGTCGAAAAACCTTCGTTTCGCACTCTGAAATTGCAATTCTAGTCGATGATCTCCCGATTCCAACGTTTTTGCAGTAGCGACTCCCTCGATTGTGCGAATCGCTGGCGGAGCCCACACGCGGAGCCGCCCAGTCACGGCGATCGGATGTCGTGTTCAACTCGACGCGAGATCTCCTCCCGGTCGTGGATATGGGTGCCCGAACATCGCCGATGATAGTCACCCCCTCCGGTTTATTCCCACCCCTCAGCGAAAGAATTGGGCATAAAATTCCGCACGGGGGTCGGAATCGCTTATGTGACCACAATTTGGAATCGACACTCCGAGACGGGTCGACGGGCGCTGTTTCACGGAATTCCGTTGCTGGCAAAAATGCCCCGCGGACCGTGTGTACTAGTACACCGACTGTCGTACCCTCCAGTCGGATGTGATATTTGTCGCCCGGGGTTCGGAACCGCTCGCGAGGCCCCAAATCAGAATCGACACTTCGACCCGGTCGGTAAAAGGTCACGTTCGGAGATTTCCGGTCGGCGCACAAATTCCTCTTCGGGGAGCGAGGTCGCGGGCAGCGATGAGATCGCATACGGACACCCCTTCGCTCAAACGGGCGTAACTTTCGCTTGGTTATCAGAATAGCTTATAAGACCCCAATTCGGAATCGGCACTCAGAGGCGCTCGACGCCCCTTATTGCCACAGGCGATAAGACGTCGTTTCGGGGTCGAAAAAACCTTCGTTTCGCACTCCGAAATTGCGATTCTAGTCGATGATCTCCCCGATTCCAAGGTTTTTGCCAGTAGCGACTCCCCGATTGTGCGAATCGCTGGCGGAGCCCACACGCGGAGCCGCCCAGTCACAGCGATCGGAAGTCGTGTTCAACTCGACGCGAGATCTCTCCCCAGGTCGTGGATATGGGTGCCCGAACATCGCCGATATAGTCACCCCTCCGGTTTATTCCCACACCTTCAGCGAAAGAATTGGGCATAACTTTCCGCACGGGCGTCGGAATCGCTTATGTGACCACAATTCGGAATCGGCACTCCGAGACGGTCGACAGGGCGCTGGTTTCGCGGAATTCCGTTCGGGGCCAAAATATCCCCCGGAGCGTGTGTACTAGTACACCGACTGCCGTACCTCAGTCGGATGTGGATATTTGTTCGCCCGGGGTTCGGAAACGCTCGCGAGGCCCCAAATCAGAATCGGCACTTCGACCGGTCGGTAAAAGGTCACGTTCGGAGATTTCCGGTCCGGCGCCCAAATTCCTCTCCGGGAGCGCGGTCGCGGACAGCCGATGCAATCGCATACGGACACCCCTTCGCTCAAACGGTCGTAACTTTTCGCTCGGTTATCGGAATCGCTTATAAGACCCCAATTCGGAATCGGCACTCAGAGGCGCTCGATGCCTCGTTATTGTCGCAAGCGATAAGACGTCGTTTCGGGGTCAAAAAACCTTCGTTTCGCACTCCGAAATTGCGATTCTAGTCGATGATCTCCCCGATTCCAAGGTTTTTTGCCAGTAGCGACTCCCTCGATTGTGCGAATCGCTGGCGGAGCCCCACGCGGAGCCGCCCAGTCACAGCGATCGGAAGTCGTGTTCAACTCGACGCGAGATCTCCTCCCCAGGTCGTGGATATGGGTGCCCGAACATCGCCGATATAGTCACCCCCTCGGTTATTCCCACCCTTCAGCGAAAGAATTGGGCATAACTTTCCGCACGGGCGTCGGAATCGCTTATGTGACCACAATTCGGAATCGGCACTCCGAGACGGTCGACAGGGTGCTGGTTTCGCGGAATTCATTCCGGGCCCAAAATACCCCCGGAGCGTGTGTACTAGTACACCGACTGCCGTACCCTCCAGTCGGATGTGGATATTTTCCCCCCCGGGGTTCGAATGCTCGCGAGGCCCCAAATCAGAATCGGCACTTCGACCCGGTCGGTAAAAAGGTCACGTTCGGAGATTTCCGGTCCGGCGCCCAAATTCCTCTCTGGGAGCGCGGTCGCGGGAAGCCGATGCGATCGCATACGGACACCCTTCGCTCAAACGGGCGTAACTTTTCGCTCGGTTATCGGAATCGTTATAAGACCCCAATTCGGAATCGGCACTCAGAGGCGCTCGACGTCCCCTTATTGCCGCAGACCATAAGACGTCATTTCGGGGTCGAAAAACCTTCGTTTCGCACTCCGAAATTGCGATTCTAGTCGAAGATCTCCCGATTCCAAGTTTTTGCCAGTAGCGCGACCCTCGATTGTGCGAATCGCTGGCGGAGCCCACACGCGGAGCCGCCCAGTCACAGCGATCGGAAGTCGTGTTCAACTCGACGCGAGATCTCTCCCCAGGTCGTGGATATGGGTGCCGAACATTGCCGATATAGTCACCCCTCCGGTTTATTCCCACCCCTTCAGCGAAAGAATTGGGCATAAATTCCGCACGGGCGTCGGAATCGCTTATGTGACCACAATTCGGAATCGGCACTCGAGACGGTCGACAGGGCGCTGGTTTCGCGGAATTCCATTCCGGGCCAAAATACCCCCGGAGCGTGTGTACTAGTACACCGACTGCCGTACCCCAGTCAGGATGTGGATATTTGTTCCCGGGTTCGGAAAGCTCGCGAGGCCCCAAATCAGAATCGGCACTTCGACCCGGTCGGTAAAAGGTCACGTTCGGAGATTTCCGGTCGGCGCCCAAATTCTCTCGGGAGCGCTGTCGCGGGCAGCCGATGCGATCGCATACGGACACCCTTCGCTCAAACGGGCGTAACTTTCGCGGTTCGATCGGAATCGCTTATAAGACCCAATCGGAATCGGCACTCAGAGGCGCTCGACGCATCGTTATGCCTCAGGCCATAAGACGTCATTTGGGTCGAAAAAACCTTCGTTTCGCACTCCGAAATTGCGATTCTAGTCGATGATCTCCCCGATTCCAAGGTTTTTTGCCAGTAGCGACTCCCTCGATTGTGCGAATCACTGGCGGAGCCCACACGCGGAGCCGCCCAGTCACAGCGATCGGAAGTCGTGTTCAACTCGACGCGAGATCTCTCCCCAGGTCGTGGATATGGGTGCCCGAACATCGCCGATATAGTCACCCCTCCGGTTTATTCCCACCCCTTCAGCGAAAGAATTGGGCATAACTTCCGCACGGGCGTCGGAATCGCTTATGTGACCACAATTCGGAATCGGCACTCCGAGACGGTCGACAGGGCGCTGGTTTCGCGGAATTCCGTTCCGGGCCAAAAATACCCCGGAGCGTGTGTACTAGTACACCGACTGCCGTACCCTCCAGTCGGATGTGGATATTTGTTCGCCGGGGTTCGGAACGCTCGAGAGGGCCCAAATCAGAATCGGCACTTCGACCGGTCGGTGGTAAAAGGTCACGTTCGGAGATTTCCGTCCGGCGCCCAAATTCCTCTCCGGGAGCGCGGTCGCGGGCAGCCGATGCGATCGATACGGACACCCTTCGCTCAAATGGCGTACTTTTCGCTCGGTTATCGGAATCGCTTATAAGACCCCAATTCGGAATCGGCACTCAGGGGCGCTCGACGCCCCCTTATCGCCGCAGGCCATAAGACGTCGTTTCGGGGTCGAAAAACCTTCGTTTCGCACTCCGAAATTGCGATTCTAGTCGATCATCTCCCGATTCCAAGGTTTTTTGCCAGTAGCGACTTTTCGATTGTGCGAATCGCTGGCGGAGCCCACACGCGGAGCCGCCCAGTCACAGCGATCGGAAGTCGTGTTCAACTCGACGCGAGATCTCCCCAGGTCGTGGATATGGGTGCCCGAACATCGCCGATATAGTCACCCCTCCGGTTTATTCCCACCCCTTCAGCGAAAGAATTGGGCATAACTTTCCGCACAGGCGTCGGAATCGCTTATGTGACCACAATTCGGAATCGGCACTCCGAGACGGTCGACAGGGCGCTGGTTTTCGGAATTCCGTTCCGGGGCCAAAATAACCCCCCGGAGCGTGTGTACTAGTACACCGACTGCCGTACCCTCCAGTCGGATTGGATATTTGTTCGCCCGGGGTTCGGAACCGCTCGCGAGGCCCCAAATCAGAATCGGCACTTCGACCGGTCGGTTAAAAGGTCACGTTCGGAGATTTCCGGTCCGGCGCCCAAATTCCTCTCCGGGAGCGCGGTCGCGGGCAGCCGATGCGATCGCATACGGACACCCTTCGCTCAAACGGGCGTAACTTTCGCTCGGTTATCGGAATCGCTTATAAGACCCCAATTCGGAATCGGCACTCAGAGGCGCTGGTGCCCCGTAGGCGCAGGCGATAAGACGTCGTTTCGGGGTCGAAAAACCTTCGTTTCGCACTCCGAAATTGCGATTCTAGTCGATGATCCCCGATTCCAAGGTTTTTACCAGTAGCGACTCTCCTGATTGTGCGAATCGCTGGCGGAGCCCACACGCGGAGCCGCCCAGTCACAGCGATCGGAAGTCGTGTTCAACTCGACGCGAGATCTCCTCCCCAGGTCGTGGATATGGGTGCCCAACATCGCCGATATAGTCACCCCCTCCGGTTTATTCCCACCCTTCAGCGAAAGATTGGGCATAACTTTCCGCACGGGCGTCGGAATCGCTTATGTGACCAATTCGGAATCGGCACTCCGAGACGGTCGACAGGGCGCTGGTTTCTTGGAATTCCGTTCCGGGGCCAAAATAGCCCCGGAGGTGTGTACTAGTACACCGACTGCCGTACCCTCCAGTCGGATGTGGATATTTGTTCGCCGGGGTTCGGAACGCTCGCGAGGCCCCAAATCAGAATCGGCACTTCGACCCGGTCGGTAAAAGGTCACGTTCGGAGATTTCCGGTCCGGCGCCAAATTCCTCTCAGGGAGCGCGGTCGCGGGCAGCCGATGCGATCGCATACGGACACCCCTTCGCTCAAACGGGCGTAACTTTTCGCTCGGTTATCGGAATCGCTTATAAGACCCCAATTCGGAATCGGCACTCAGAGGCGATCGACGACCCCATATTGCAGCAGGCCTAAGACGTCGTTTCGGGGTCGAAAAACCTTCGTTTCGCACTCGAAATTGCGATTCTAGTCGATGATCTCCCCGATTCCAAGGTTTTTTGCAGTAGCGACTCCCTCGATTGTGCGAATCACTGGCGGAGCCCACACGCGGAGCCGCCCAGTCACAGCGATCGGAAGTTGTTCAACTCGACCGAGATCTCCTCCCCAGGTCGTGGATATGGGTGCCCGAACATCGCCGATATAGTCACCCCCTCCGGTTTATTCCCACCCTTCAGCGAAACATTGGGCATAACTTTCGACGGGGCGTCGGAATCGCTTATGTGACCACAATTCGGAATCGGCACTCCAAGACGGTCGACAGGGCGCTGGTTTCGCGGAATTCCGTTCGGGGCCAAAATACCCCCGGAGTGTGTACTAGTACACGACTGCCGTACCCTCCAGTCGGATGTGGATATTGTTCACCGGGGTTCGGAACCGCCGAGAGGCCCCAAATCAGAATCGGCACTTCGACCCGGTCGGTAAAAGGTCACGTTCGGAGATTTCCGGTCCGGCCCAAATTCCTCTCCGGGAGTGCGCGGTCGGGCAGCCGATGCGATCGTACGGACACCCTTCGCTCAAACGGGCGTAACTTTTCGCTCGGTTATCGGAATCGCTTATAAGACCCCAATTCGGAATCGGCACAGAGGCGCTCGACGACCCATATTGCCGCAGGCGATAAGACGTCGTTCGGGGTCGAGAAAAACCTTCGTTTCGCACTCCGAAATTGCGATTCTAGTCGATGATCTCCCCGATTCCAAGGTTTTTAGCCAAGTAGACTCCCTCGATTGTGCGAATGCTGGCGGAGCCCCACGCGGAGCCGCCCAGTCACAGCGATCGGAAGTCGTGTTCAACTCGATGCGAGATCTCCTCCCCAGGTCGTGGATATGGGTGCCCGAAACAGCCGATATAGTCACCCCCTCCGGTTTATTCCCACCCTTCAGCGAAAGAATTGGGCATAACTTTCCGCACGGGCGTCGGAATCGCTTATGTGACCACAATTCGGAATCGGCACTCCGCGACGGTCGACAGAGCGCTGGTTTCGCGGAATTCCATTCGGGGCAAAAATACCCCGGAGCAGTGTACTAGTACACCGACTGCAGTACCCTCCAGTGGATGTGGGATTTGTTCGCCCCGGGGTTCAGAACAGCTCGCGAGGCCCCAAATCAGAATCGGCACTTCGACCCGGTCGGTAAAAGGTCACGTTCGGAGATTTCGGTCCGGCGCCCAAATTCCTCTCGGGAGCGCGGTCGCGGGCGGCCGATGCGATCGTACGGACACCCCTTCGCTCAAACGGGCGTACTTTTCGCTCGGTTATCGGAATCGCTTATAAGACCCCAATTCGGAATCGGCACTCAGAGGCGCTGGACGCCCCGTATGGCCGCAGGCGATGATAAGACGTCGTTTCGGGGTCGAAAACCTTCGTTTCGCACTCCGAAATTGCGATTCTAGTCGATGATCCCCGATTCCAAGGTTTTTTGCCAGTAGCGACTCCCTCGATTGTGCGAATCGCTGGCGGAGCCCACACGCGGAGCCGCCCAGTCACAGCGATCGGAAGTCGTGTTCAACTCGACGCGAGATCTCTCCCCCAGGTCGTGGATATGGGTGCCCGAACATCGCCGATATAGTCACCCCCTCCGGTTTATTCCCACCCCTTCAGCGAAAGAATTGGGCATAACTTTCCGCACGGGCGTCGGAATCGTATGTGACCACAATTCGGAATCGGCACTCCGAGACGGTCGACAGGGCATGGTTTCGCGGAATTCCGTTCCGGGGCCAAATAGCCCCGGAGCGTGTGTACTAGTACACCGACTGCCGTACCCTCCAGTCGGATGTGGATATTTGTTCACCCGGGGTTCGGAACCGCTCGAGAGGCCCCAAATCAGAATCGGCACTTCGACCCGGTCGGTAAAAGGTCACGTTCGGAGATTTCCGGTCCGGCGCCCAAGTTCCTCTCCGGGAGTGCGGTCGCGGGCAGCCGATGCGATCGCATACGGACACCCCTTCGCTCAAACGGGCGTAACTTTTCGCTCGGTTATCGGAATCGCTTATAAGATCCCAATTCGGAATCGGCACTCAGAGGCGCTCGACGACCCCATATTGCAGCAGGCCATAAGACGTCGTTTCGGGGTCGAAAAACCTTCGTTTCGCACTCCGAAATTGCGATTCTAGTCGATGATCTCCCCGATTCCATGGTTTTTTGCCAGTAGACTCCCTCGATTGTGCGAATCACTGGCGGAGCCCACACGCGGAGCCGCCCAGTCACAGCGATCGGAAGTCGTGTTCAACTCGACCCGAGATCTCCTCCCCAGGTCGTGGATATGGGTGCCCAAACATCGCCGATATAGTCACCCCCTCCGGTTTATTCCCACCCCTTCAGCGAAAGATTGGGCATAACTTCCGCACGGGCGTCGGAATCGCTTATGTGACCACAATTCGGAATCGGCACTCCGAGATGGTCGACAGGGCGCGGTTTCGCGGAATTCCGTTCCGGGGCCAAAATACCCCCGGAGCGTGTGTACTAGTACACGACTGCCGTACCCTCCAGTCGGATGTGGATATTTGTTCGCCGGGGTTCGGAACCGCTCGCGAGGCCCCAAATCAGAATCGGCACTTCGACCGGTCGGTAAAAGGTCACGTTCGGAGATTTCCGGTCCGGCGCCCAAATTCCTCTCCGGGAGTGCGGGGTCGCGGGCAGCCGATGCGATCGCATACGGACACCCCTTCGCTCAAACGGGCGTAACTTTTCGCCTCGTTATCGGAATCGCTTATAAGACCCAATTCGGAATCGGCACTCAGAGGCGCTCGACGACCCTTATTGCCGCAGGCGATAAGACGTCGTTTCGGGGTCGAAAAACCTTCGTTTCGCACTCCGAAATTGCGATTCTAGTCGATGATCTCCCGATTCCAAGGTTTTTGCAGTAGCGACTCCCTCGATTGTGCGAATCGCTGGCGGAGCCCACACGCGGAGCGCCCAGTCACAGCGATCGGAAGTCGTGTTCAACTCGACGCGAGATCTCCTCCTCAGGTCGTGGATATGGTCCCGAACATCGCCGATATAGTCACCCTCTCCGGTTTATTCCCACCCTTCAGCGAAAGAATTGGGCATAACTTTCCGCTCGCACGGTCGTCGGAATCGCTTATGTGACCACAATTCGGAATCGGCACTCCGCGACGGTCGACAGAGCGCTGGTTTCGCGGAATTCCATTCCGGGGCAAAAATACCCCCCGGAGCATGTGTACTAGTACACCGACTGCAGTACCCTCCAGTTGGATGTGGATATTTGTTCGCCCCGGGGTTCAGAACAGCTCGCGAGGCCCCAAATCAGAATCGAAACTTCGACCCGGTCGGTAAAAGGTCACGTTCGGAGATTTCCGGTCCGGCGCCCAAATTCCTCTCCGGGAGCGCGGTCGCGGGCGGCCGATGCGATCGCATACGGACACCCCTTCGCTCAAACGGGCGTAACTTTTCGCTCGGTTATCGGAATCGCTTATAAGACCCCAATTCGGAATCGGCACTCAGAGGCGCTCGACGCTAACTTATTGCCGCAGGCCATAAGACGTCGTTTCGGGGTCGAAAAACTTCGTTTCGCACTCCGAAATTGCGATTCTGGTCGATGATCTCCCTGATTCCAAGGTTTTTTGCCAGTAGCGACTCCCTCGATTGTGCGAATCGTTGGCGGAGCCCACACGCGGAGCCGCCTAGTCACAGCGATCGGAAGTCGTGTTCAACTCGACGCGAGATCTCCTCCTCAGGTCGTGGATATGGGTGCCCGAACATCGCCGATATAGTCACCCCCTCCGGTTTATTCCCACCCCTTCAGCGAAAGAATTGAGCATAAATTTCCGCACGGCCGTCGGAATCGCTTATGTGACCACAATTCGGAATCGGCACTCCGAGACGGTCGACAGGGCGCTGGTTTCACGGAATTCCATTCCGGGGCCAAAATACCCCCCGGAGCGTGTGTACTAGTACACCGACTGCCGTACCCTCCAGTCGGATGTGGATATTTGTTCGCCCCGGGGTTCGAAACAGCTCGCGATGCCCCAAATCAGAATCGGCACTTCGACCCGGTCGGTAAAAGGTCACGTTCGGAGATTTCCGGTCCGGCGCCCAAATTCCTCTCCGGGAGCGCGGTCGCGGGCAGCCGATGCGATCGCATACGGACACCCCTTCGCTCAAACGGGCGTAACTTTTCGCTCGGTAACCGGAATAGCTTATAAGACCCCAATTCGGAATCGGCACTCAGAGGCACTCGAAGCTCGCTTATTGCCGGAGGCTATAAGACGTCATTTCGGGGTCGAAAAACCTTCGTTTCGCACTCCAAAATTGTGATTCGAGTCGATGATCTCCCCGATTCCAAGGTTTTATGCCAGTAGTGACTCCCTCGATTGTGCGAATCGCTGGCGGAGCCCACACGCGGAGTCGCCCAGTCACAGCGGTCGGAAGTCCTCTTCAACTCGACGCGAGATCTCCTCCCCAGGTCGGATATGGGTGCCCAAACATCGCCGATATAGTCACCCCCTCCGGTTTATTCCCACCCCTTCAGCGAAAGCATTGGGCATAACTTTCTGCACGGGCGTCGGAATCGCTTATGTGACCACAATTCGGAATTGGCACTCCGAGACGGTCGACAGGGCGCTGGTTTTGCGGAATTCCATTCCGGGGCCAAAATACCCCCGGAGCGTGTGTACTAGTACACCGACTGCCGTACCTCCAGTCGGATGTGGATATTTGCTCCCGGGGTTCGGAACCGCTCGCGAGGCCCCAAATCAGAATCGGCACTTCGAACCGGTCGGTAAAAGGTCACGTTCGGAGATTTCCGGTCCAGGGCCCAAATTCCTCTCCGGGAGCGCGGTCGCGGGCAGCCGATGCGAATGCATACGGACACCCCTTGGCTCAAACGGGCGTAACTTTTCTCTCGGTTATCGGAATCGTTATAAGACTACAATTCGGAATCGGCACTCAGAGGCGCTCGACGACCCCTTATTGCCGCAGGCGATAAGACGTCGTTTCGGGGTCGAAAAACCTCTGTTTCGCAGTCTGAAATTGCGATTCTAGTCGATGATCTCCCCGATTCCAAGGTTTTTTGCCAGTAGCGACTCCCTCGATTGTGCGAATCGCTGGAGGAGCCCACACGCGGAGCCGCCCAGTCACAGCCATCGGAAGTCGTGTTCAACTCGACGCGAGATCCTCCTCAGGTCGTGGATATGGGTGCCCGAACATCGCCGATATAGTCACCCCCTCCGGTTTATTCCCACCCCTTCAGCGAAAGAATTAGGCATAAATTTCCGCACGGGCGTCGCAAACGCTTATGTGACCACAATTCGGAATCGGCACTCCGAGACGGTCGACAGGGCACTGGTTTCGCGGAATTCCATTCCGGGGCCAAAATACCCCCTGGAGCATGTGTACTAGTACACCGACTGCCGTACCCTCCAGTCGGATGTGGATATTTGTTCTCCCCGGGGTTCGGAACAGCTCGCGAGGCCCCAAATCAGAATCGGCACTTCGACCCGGTTGGTAAAAGGTCACGTTCAGAGATTTCCGGCCCGGCGCCCAAATGCCACTCCGGGAGCGCGGTCGCGGGCAGCCGATGCGATCGCATACGGACACCCCTTCGCTCAAATGGGCGTAACTTTTCGCTCGGTTATCGGAATCGCTTATAAGACCCCAATTCGGAATCGGCACTCAGAGGCGCTCGACGCCCGCTTACTGTCGCAGGCCATAAGACATCGTTTCGGGGTAGAAAAACCTTCGTTTCGCACTCCGAAATTGCCATTCAAGTCGATGATCTCCCCGATTCCAAGGTTTTTTGCCAGTAGCGACTCCTCGATTGTGCGAATCGCTGGCGGAGCCCACACGCGGAGCTGCCCAGTCACAGCGATCGGAAGTCGTGTTCAACTCGACGCGAGATCTCCTCCTCAGGTCGTGGATATGGGTGCCCAACATCGCCGATATAGTCACCCCCTCCGATTTATTCCCACCCCTTCAGCGAAAGAATTGGGCATAACTTTCCGCACGGGCGTCGGAATCGCTTATGTGACCACAATTCGGAATCGGCACTCCGAGACGGTCGACAGGGCGCTGGTTTCCCGGAATTCCATTCCGGGACCAAAATACCCCCCGGAGCGTGTGTACTAGTACACCGACTGCCGTACCCTCTAGTCGGATGTGGATATTTGTTCGCCCCGGGGTTCGGAACCGCTCGCGAGGCCCCAAATCAGAATCGGCACTTCGACCCGGTCGGTAAAAGGTCACGTTCGGAGATTTCCGGTCCGGCGCCCAAACTCCTCTCCGGGAGCGCGGTCGCGGGCAGCCGATGCGATCGCATACGGACACCCCTTCGCTCAAACGGGCGTAACTTTTCGCTCGGTTATCGGAATCGCCTATAAGACCCCAATTCGGAATCGGCACTCAGAGGCGCACGACGCTCGCCTATTGTCGTAGGCCATAAGACGTCGTTTCGGGGTCGAAAAACCTTCGTTTCGCACTCCGAAATTGCGATTCTGGTTGATGATCTCTCCGATTCCAAGGTTTTTTGCCAGTAGCGACTCCCTCGATTGTGCGAATCGCTGGCGGAGCCCACACGCGGAGCCGCCCAGTCATAGCGATCGAAAGTCGTGTTGAACTCGACGCGAGATCTCCTCCCCAGGTCGTGGATATGGGTGCCCGAACATCGCCGATATAGTCACCCCCTCCGGTTTATTCCCACCCCTTCAACGAAAGAATTGGGCATAACTTTCCGCACGGGCGTCAGAATCACTTATGTGACCACAATTCGGAATCGACACTCCGAGACGGTCGACAGGGCGCTGGTTTCGCAGAATTCCTTTCCGGGGCCAAAATACCCCCCGGAGAGTGTGTACTAGTACACCGACTGCCGTACCCTCCGGTCGGATGTGGATATTTGTTCGCCCGGGGTTCGGAACCGCTCGCGAGGCCCCAAATCAGAATCGACACCTCGACCCGGTCGGTAAAAGGTCACGTTCGGAGATTTTTGGTTCGGCGCCCAAATTCCTCTCCGGGAGCGTGGTCGCGGGCAGCCGATGCGATCACATACGGACACCCCTTCGCTCAAACGGGCGTAACTTTTCGCTCGGCTATCGGAATCGCTTATAAGACCCCAATTCGGAATCGGCACTCAGAGGCGCTCGACGCCCGCTTACTGTCGCAGGCCATAAGACATCATTTCGGGGTCGAAAAACCTTCGTTTCGCACTCCGAAATTGCGATTCAAGTCGATGATCTCCCCGATTCCAAGGTTTTTTGCCAGTAGCGACTCCCTCGATTGTGCGAATCGCTGGCGGAGCCCACACGCGGAGCCGCCCAGTCACAACGATCGGAAGTCGTGTTCAACTCGACGCAAGATTTCCTCCTCAGGTCGTGGATATGGGTGCCCGAACATCGCCGATATAGTCACCCCCTCCGATTTATTCCCACCCGTTCAGCGAAAGAATTGGGCATAACTTTCCGCACGGGCGTCGGAATCGCTTATGTGACCACAATTCGGAATCGGCACTCCGAGACGGTCGACAGGGCGCTGGTTTCGCGGAATTCCATTCCGGGGCCAAAATACCCCCCGGAGCGTGTGTACTAGTACACCGACTGCCGTACCCTCCAGTCGGATGTGGATATTTGTTCGCCCCGGGGTTCGGAACCGCTCGCGAGGCCCCAAATCAGAATCGGCACTTCGACCCGGTCGGTAAAAGGTCACGTTCGGAGATTTCCGGTCCAGGGCCCAAATTCCTCTCCGGGAGCGCGGTCGCGGGCAGCCGATGCGAATGCATACGGACACCCCTTCGATCAAATGGGCGTAACTTTTCGCTCGGTTATCGGAATCGCTTATAAGACTACAATTCGGAATCGGCACTCAGAGGCGCTCGACGACCCCTTATCGCCGCAGGCGATAAGACGTCGTTTCGGGGTCGAAAAACCTTCGTTTCGCAGTCCGAAATTGCGATTCTAGTCGATGATCTCCCCGATTCCAAGGTTTTTTGCCAGTAGCGACTCCCTCGATTGTGCGAATCGCTGGCGGAGCCCACACGCGGAGCCGCCCAGTCCCAGCCATCGGAAGTCGTGTTCAACTCGACGCGAGATCTCCTCCTCAGGTCGTGGATATGGGTGCCGGAACATCGCCGATATAGTCACCCCCTCCGGTTTATTCCCACCCCTTCAGCGAAAGAATTGGGCATAAATTTCCGCACGGGCGTCGCAAACGCTTATGTGACCACAATTCGGAATCGGCACTCCGAGACGGTCGACAGGGCACTGGTTTCGCGGAATTCCATTCCGGGGCCAAAATACCCCCGGAGCGTGTGTACTAGTACACCGACTGCCGTACCCTCCAGTCGGATGTGGATATTGTTCGCCCCGGGGTTCGGAACAGCTCGCGAGGCCCCAAATCAGAATCGGCACTTCGACCCGGTTGGTAAAAGGTCACGTTCGGAGATTTCCGGTCCGGCGCCCAAATGCCTCTCCGGGAGCGCGGTCGCGGGCAGCCGATGCGATCGCATACGGACACCCCTTCGCTCAAATGGGCGTAACTTTTCGCTCGGTTATCGGAATCGCTTATAAGACCCCAATTCGGAATCGGCACTCAGAGGCGCTCGACGCCCACTTACTGTCGCAGGCCATAAGACATCGATTCGGGGTCGAAAAACCTTCGTTTCGCACTCCGAAATTGCGATTCAAGTCGATGATCTCACCGATTCTAAGGTTTTTTGCCAGTAGCGACTCCCTCGATTGTGCGAATCGCTGGCGGAGCCCTCACGCGGAGCCGCCCAGTCACAGCGATCGGAAGTCGTGTTCAACTCGACGCGAGATCTCCTCCTCAGGTCGTGGATATGGGTGCCCGAACATCGCCGATATAGTCACCCCCTCCGATTTATTCCCACCCCTTCAGCGAAAGAATTGGGCATAAGTTTCCGCACGGGCGTCGGAATCGCTTATGTGACCACAATTCGGAATCGGCACTCCGAGACGGTCGACAGGGCGCTGGTTTCGCGGAATTCCATTCCGGGGCCAAAATACCCCCCGGAGCGTGTGTACTAGTACACCGACTGCCGTACCCTCCAGTCGGATGTGGATATTTGTTCGCCCCGGGGTTCGGAACCGCTCGCGAGGCCCCAAATCAGAATCGGCACTTCGACCCGGTCGGTAAAAGGTCACGTTCGGAGATTTACGGTCCGGCGCCCAAATTCCTCTCCGGGAGCGCGGTCGCGGGCAGCCGATGCAATCGCATACGGACACCCCTTCGCTCAAACGGGCGTAACTTTTCGCTCGGTTATCGGAATCGCTTATAAGACCCTTATTCGGAATCGGCACTAAGAGGCGCTCGACGTCCGCTTATTGCCGCAGGCCATAAGACGTCGTTTCGGGGTCGAAAAACCTTCGTTTCGCACTCCGAAATTGCGATTCAAGTCGATGATTTCCCCGATTCCATGGTTTTTTGCCAGTAGCGACTCCCTCGATTGTGCGAATCGCTGGCGGAGCCCACACGCGGAGCCACCCAGTCACAGCGATCGGAAGTCGTGTTCAACTCGACGCGAGATCTCCTCCCCAGGTCGTGGATATGGGTGCCCGAACATCGCCGATATAGTCACCCCCTCCAGTTTATTCCCACCCCTTCAGCGAAAGAATTGGGCATAACTTTCCGCATGGGCGTCGGAATCGGTTATGTGACCACAATTCAGAATCGACACTCCGAGACAGTCGACAGGGCGCTGGTTTAAAGGAATTCCGTTCCGGGGACAAAATACCCCTCGGAGCGTGTGTACTAGTACACCGACTGTCGTACCCTTCAGTCGGATGCGGATATTTGTTCGCCCGGGGTTCGGAACCGCTCGCGAGGCCCCAAATCAGAATCGGCACTTCGACCCGGTCGGTAAAAGGTCACGTTCGGAGATTTCCGGTTCAGCGTCCAAATTCCTCTCCGGAGCGCGGTCGCGGGCAGCCGATACGATCGCATACGGACACCCCTTCCCTCAAACGGGCGTAACTTTTCGCTCGGTTATCGGAATCGCTTATAAGACCCCAATTCGGAATCGGCACTCAGAGGCGCTCGACGACCCCTTTTTGCCGCAGGCGATAAGGCGTCATTTCGGGGTGGAAAAACCTTCGTTTCCCACTCCGAAATTGTAATTCTAGTCGATGATCTCCCCGATTCCAAGGTTTTATGCCAGTAGCGACTCCCTCGATTGTGCGAATCGCTGGCGGAGCCCACACGCGGAGCCACCCAGTCACAGCGATCGGAAGTCGTGTTCAACTCGACGCGAGATCTCCTCCCCAGGTCGTGGATATGGGTGCCCGAACATCGCCGATATAGTCACCCCCTCCGGTTTATTCCCACCCCTTCAGCGAAAGAATTGGACATAACTTTCCGCACGGCGTCGAAATCGCTTATGTGACCACAATTCGGAATCGGCACTCCGAGACGGTCGACAGGGTGCTGGTTTCGCGGAATTCCGTTCTGGAGCCAAAATACCCCCCGGAGCGTGTGTACTAGTACACCGACTGCCGTACCCTCCAGTCGGATGTGGATATTTGTTCGCCCGGGGTTCGGAACCGCTCGCGAGGCCCCAAATCAGAATCGGCACTTCGACCCGGTCGGTAAAAGGTCACGTTCGGATATTTCCGGTCCGGCGCCCAAATTCCTCTCCGGAAGCACGGTCGCGGGCAGCCGATGCGATCGCATACGGACACCCCTTCGCTCAAACGGGCGTAACTTTTTGCTCGGTTATCGAAATCGCTTATAAGACCCCAATTCGGAATCGGCACTCAGAGGCGCTCGACTCCCCTTATTATCGCAGGCGATAAGTCGTCATTTGGGGGTCGAAAAACCTTTGTTTCACACTCCGAAATTGCGATTCGAGTCGATGATCTCCCCGATTCCAAGGTTTTTTGCCAGTAGCGACTCCCTCGATTGTGCGAATCGCTGGCGGATCCCACACGCGGAGCCGCCCAGTCACAGCGATCGGAAGTCGTGTTCAACTCGACGCGAGATCTCCTCCCCAGGTCGTGGATATGGGTGCCCGAACATCGCCGATATAGTCACCCCCTCCAGTTTATTCCCACCCCTTCAGCGAAAGAATTGGGCATAATTCCGCACGGGCGTCGAAATCGCTTATGTGACCCCAATTCGAAATCGGCACTCCGAGACGGTCGACAGGGCGCTGGTTTAAAGGAATTCCGTTCGGGGCCAAAATACCCCCCGGAGCGTGTGTACTAGTACACCGACTGCCGTACCTTCCAGTCGGATGCGGATATTTGTTCGCCCGGGGTTCGGAACCGCGCGAGGCCCCAAATCAGAATCGGCACTTCGACCCGGTCGGTAAAAGGTCACGTTCGGAGATTTCCGGTCCGGCGCCCAAATTCCTCTCCGGGAGCGCGGTCGCGGGCAGCCGATAAGATCGCATACGGACACCCCTTCCCTCAAACGGGCGTAAATTTTCGCTCGTTTATCAGAATCGCTTGTAAGACCCCAATTCGGAATTGGCACTCAGAGGCGCTCGACGCCCCCTTATGCCGCAGGCGATAAGACGTCGTTTCGGGGTCGAGAAACCTTCGTTTCGCACTCCGAAATTACGATTCTAGTCGATGATCTCCCCGATTCTAAGTTTTTTGCTAGTAGCGACTCCCTCGATTGTGCGAATCGCTGGCGGAGCCCACACGCTGAGCCGCCCAGTCACAACGATCGGAAGTCGTGTTCAACTCGACGCGAGATCTCCTCCCCAGGTCGTGGATATGGGTGCCCGAACATCGCCGATATAGTCACTCCCTCCGGTTTATTCCACCCCTTTAGCGAAAGAATTGGGCATAACTTTCCGCACAGGCGTCGGAATTGTTGCCCAGCTAGCTAGCCCAGAGGGGGGGTGAATGGGTTATTAAAATTTGATCTTGAAATAAAACTTGTTCACTAAAAAGATTACACAACAACTTAAACAGAAGTTAGAGTTAGAAGAAAAGATAGCAAGCGCACAAAAGCACAATCACACAACACAAGGATTTTTATCCTGGTTCGGAACTCCTCTCCACAGGAGACCTATGTCCAGTCCCTGAGCAATGCCTCAGGATTTCACTAACAAGGGAACAATCCCCTTAAAGAAACTACAACACCCAGCTCAGCTGGTCTTCCTTCAACTTGAAGGGAACAACACCCTGGATACCACCAGGTCTTCCTTCACAACTGAAGGGAACCACACCCTGGATGCCACAAGGTCTTCCTCACAACCGAAGGGAGCAACACATATAATAATGAAAGTCTTTCAAGCCCCTAGATCAAGCTTTTGATAAGCAAAGATCTGAAGCAACTAGAACTGAGAGCAAGAAGATGTTAAGCAAGTAGCACTCTCAGAACTATACAAGCTCTCACAGGATTTTTTACAAACTAGTTGAGAGCAAAAGAGCTAAAAGTAAGGAGGAATGACAATTCTTGGCTCTAGACTTTCTTGAGAAGGATTGAGTTCTTGAATATCTGATCGATGTATATCTTCTTATCCTTCTGTCTTGAATTTATATCTTCAATTTGAAATCTAGACGTTGATGTGTCCGTTGTCTCTTATCCTGGTGTACGTTAGACTGGTCTGCAACGAAGCTTCTTATCTTTTGTCTTTTACCTTATTGTACACGTCAAAGAGATAACTTGATGTCTTGTATCTTGTATGTCCAACGTTGTACAGATGAGTCTTGTCAGATATCTGCGAGCATATCAACAATAAATAGTGGACAGCTATGACTGTCGTCGATTGTTAGTTGCAGATGGAACATATATTGCAATATATAGCAACGCTCCTTTCTGTCTAAAAAAGGACGTAGATAGAGTAGCATAGAAATAGAAGATATTGTCTGCATGCATGGGAGATATGATCAGAGAGCATTTAATGTGTTGCAGTCAACAGACAATATATTACTTTGACTTTTCAACGCTATTAAAAAGCATTATACTGATACAGCAAGAAATTCGATATAAACAATCCCGATGCCTTCATGACTTATGAAGTCGTTATGCGATAACAGACAAAAATTATGACAGAGCATTATCAAATTATAATGATGAAATCGTTATGAGTTATAGCAAGTCGTTATGAACTGTAAAGAAATCGTTATGACTATCAAGTCGATATGAACTGAAGAAGTCGTTACGGCTACTAAGTCGTTACGAGTTTCAA
Source organism: Colocasia esculenta (assembly GCA_014218235.1). Taxonomy (NCBI): domain Eukaryota; kingdom Viridiplantae; phylum Streptophyta; class Magnoliopsida; order Alismatales; family Araceae; genus Colocasia; species Colocasia esculenta. The sequence continues at coordinate 969,792 of CM024761.1, forward strand.
AGAAATCGTTACGAGAACTAAAGAAGTCGTTACGGCTACTAAGTCGTTACGAGTTTCAAAGAAATCGTTACGAGAACTAAAGATGTCGTTACGGCTACTAAGTCGTGAGGTGTTTCAAAGAAATCGTTACGAGAACTAAAGAAGTCGTTACGGCTACTAAGTCGTTACGAGTTTCAAAGAAATCGTTATGAGAACTAAAGAAGTCGTTACGGCTACTAAGTCGTTACGAATTTCAAAGAAATCGTTACGAGAACTAAAGAGTCGTTACGGCTACCAAGTCGTTGCAAGTTCTAAAGAAATCGTTACGAGATCTTAAAGAATCGTTACGGCTAGAGAGTCGTTACGGGTTCTAAAGAAATCGTTGCGATATCTTAAAGAATCGTTACGGCTAGAGAGTCGTTACGGGTTCTAAAGAAATCGTTGCGATGTCTTAAAGAATAGTTACGGCTAGAGAGTCGTTACGGGTTCTAAAGAAATCGTTGCGATGTCTTAAAGAATCGTTACGGCTAGAGAGTCGTTACGGGTTCTAAAGAAATCGTTGCGATATCGATTTGTTTTGAATTTCCGGTCAGAGTGGAAATCGTTCTGCTTATCAAAGAAATCGATACAAAGACTTGGACAGAATGAGATGAGACTTACCTGATTGTCTTGAACTTTCATTTTTCTTTTATTTCCTGTTCTCAAGACTCAAGTAATCCATTAGTACTATTTTGTTAATCATCAAAATTAATATATAAATAAATGAATTATTTATTATGGGGACAGTTTGGTCATCAATCTCCCCCTTTTTGATGATGACAAAATATACTAAACATCATACAAAAATTAAACATGTTTTGTTTTTCAGATTGACTTTAGTTTTCTCCCCCATTTTGTCAATAAGCAAAAAGATAAGCTGTGAGACAAAGAAGATAGAGATCATTTGTATTAATTTGGAGAAATATAGAACATGGGAGATAACAAGGAGGCATGCTGTGAGATGACAGCCCATGCCTTGATCTCAAGGTCTTCAAAGATCTGTTGGAAAACCCCAGAAGCAACTGAGAAATTGGGACCCATGGATGGGGTGGCCCTTTGAATATACAAAGCCCGTTGCTGATCCAAGAATTCTACTTACTGATCGGGGTCTAGAATGAATCTGAAGTAAGTGCTTTTTCCGAAACTGGCCCGATGGAGAAATCTATCCAAGGAAATTGGATAGAAGATTTTCTGATCTTTTAGATCCTGCTTCAGAGCATAGAAGAAAGCTGTATATCTAGCTGCCCACTGAACATAGATCTCTTGAATAGGATTTATGGAGTTGAGATCCATGAAGGCTTCGGCGGAGAGAGAGGGCTTATCTTGCTGAAACAAGGAACTGTTGATGGACTCTAACTGAAGGTTGGTTTCCTTGTAGATGATGGCCATACGGAGGGAGTAAGTCTTTCACACTCAGAAATGAGTGGAGCCAAAACCTGAGAGGAGATGCGGCCAGAGTGGTATTCTCTGAAGATAAACCACAGGAAGGAGGGCAGTCTGCTCTGCTTGGCTGACATTCTACCCATCTGCTTGGCAAACATGTCAAATGCATGGGACCCTGCATCTGAATCAAACACTAGGGTGTGCAGCTTTGGCAGGAGAACAGAAGTGTCAACCCGGAGATCAGCAAAATTCACTGTGAGGGGAATATTCACTGGACGTTCGGATCTTAACATCGCTATAGCTGAGTGGAATTGAGAGAACTGAACTTCTGGCAGTTTGTTCAAGAAGCAGAAGTCACAGTACTGCTGGAAGCTCTTGGCAATGCGGATCTCTTTCAAGATGAAAGGACCCCACAAATTTTTATGCTTGAGAAAGAACCACTCAGAGAGAGTAAGAGAACGAGCTCCATGGGTAATGGATTCGGCCCTGGCAGTCAAGAAATTGTTGTATTAAGCTTTGTTGCCCTTGACATTTGCCCACTGATCTTCAGTCTTGAACTCAGTCCCCTCAAAGATTTGGATTTTTGAGAATGGGATAACTGGGTAAGAGGAAGAACAACATTTAGGTGCTCAGAAAGGGTGAGGAAGGGAATGCCATATATGGTGGAAAGGATGCACTTTTGAAGATATTCCTTATAAAGGAATCTTTTGTGAGGTTCAAGGGTGAGAGAGTACCAAAGAGGAGAAATAAGGAGGAGGAGATGGTAATAGAGGATGATTGTTTCCTCTTTTTCTTGGCATGACTGGAGGATCAGTCCTGTGGATATGAGTAGCAGTGAAGAGGATGGTGGAAAGGGTATTTCTCTCAAATCATCTGGCAAGTTTGTGTCAAAGACACCGAGTAGAGGAGGTTTTTCTGGAATAAAAGTAACAGAGGAAGGAGGAGTAGGAGGATAGAAAAGATGTTTGGGATTGAAGGAAGAAGGAGGTTGAACTTGAGTGGGTTGAGAGAGAGGTGATGAGGGTGAAAATGATGAAGGACCTGAGGTGTGAGAGGGAGTAGGAGAGAAAGAGGGTTGAGATGAAGTGAGAGAGAAAGATGGTTGAGTGCGAGACACAGGGTGTTTTATGGTTGGTGGTGCAGGAGGGGCTGTAGAAGGAGAGGTAGGTGAGGACAAAACTGGAGTTGCAAGATTTGAAGTGTCAGGGGCCGAAGTAGCTGCCATGGGCTCTTTCCCTTTGACTTCTCTGACAATTGAAGAGGGTCCTGATGACCCTGAAGCTTGCCCTGATGGCCCTGGTGGCCCTGATGCTTGAACAGGAGGCCCTGGTGGCCTAGGAACTGTAGCTGGACTGCTCTGAGTGGGTGCAGGGGGGACACCACTAGACTTTGAAAGATTAGCCAGCAATTGCTTCATATCAGACATCTCTTTATTGAACCACCTCATTGCATTTCGAATTGAGGATAGGTCGGAGGAGGTTGAAGCTTGATTAGAAGTAATTCCTGAACACTGGTCTGAACTGATGACAAGACTTCTCCCTGAGCATTCAGCAATGCCATAATAGGCTTCAGATTTACTTTTCTGTGACTCTTCCTTGGCCTTTTGTGAGCCACTCTCTTTTGCTTCCCTTGCTGAATGACAGGCTCCTCAAGATTGATATTGCTTGCACTTGGGCCTTCACTGATGGGAATACTGGCAGGAGGTGGAATTTCCTCAATGCCCACTTGCTCCCCCTGAATAGGAGCAGGGAGATCAACACTTTCTTGCTCCCCCTGAGCAGGAGCTTCTTCCAAAACAATTTCTCCAAGTGGCCTTCTGCCACGGATTTAGACACTTCAGGCTCAAGGATACTTTGCTCCCCTTGGCTAGGAGCTTCTTCCATGACCACTTCTTGTTGAGTACCTGCTTGTATCTCAACATTAACAATTGATTCAGACTGAATTTATGTATGGCCTGGTGCCATAACTTCTTCTTCAATACGTCCACCTTCTTTAGAAGTAGCTGAGGTGGAGGGAATTGAATCCAATACCTCTCTTAAAATAGAGGCAACTAAGTGGTGGGCAAAGAGTCTGCCACACCAGCTGCACCTTCTTCCATCTGAATTTCTGGAGAATGATGGATAATCTCCTCAACAGGTGAGACTGAACCTTCTACCTGGCTGACCACAACTGGTACTGCTGCTGCTTGGACAACTGCTGCTGCTGCTTGATCTGCTGCTGCTTCTTGATCTGCTGCTGCTTCTTGATCTGCTGCTGCTTCTTGATCTTCTGGGATATTTCCAATAATCGCTTCTCCTTCAGCCACAGAGGACTTTGACCAAATACCATCTTGCACTGAAAAACCACTTTTCTTTAAATTTCTGGACCTTATAGACTGGCCCATCTTCTCTACTACAGCTCCAGACACATCTACTCCGAAATGCTTGAAAATCTTGGTGAGTAGATGAGCATAAGGCAGGGAAACATTTAGCTTGCTCTTTGTTTCCCAGATTTGAGCACTGGCAAATTTCATTCTCTCAATCATAACTGCGGCCAAATTTATCTCCTTGTTCTGGATTACCCAGAACATCAAGTCTGACTCTGCCCTAGTGCATGAAGAAAAGGTAGCACTACGAGGAACTATGATTTGGCAGACGATAAAGTGGAGCAACCGATTGAAAGCAGACATCTGATTTATATCCAATTTTCCATCCCTCAATTTAAACCCTGGACAAATAATGCCAAGACCCTTAGCTTCGTCATTTACCGAGTCCACACCACTAAACCCTGATGTTTTAACTCCAAACAACTCATGCAATAGATCATAATCTATCTTGATCTGGGTGCCATTCACTGTGGAGACAAGGGACCCATCTGCCTCTGACTTCAAACAAATGAAAAAGGCTTTCACAAGGTCTGGATAGCTTACCTCGGTGAAAGTAACAACATCCAACCACTGCATTCTTCTCAAGGCTTCGACTAGACTGGACATGCCACTCTTCTCTAGATTCTGAACATCCACTGCCTTATTTCCGCAAATCTTCGACTTCACAAACGTAAACCTCTCTTGCTCCTTTGGGGACAAATACTCAGCACTGTAGCCCCCTACGCTTCCGGAGATCACTGGAGCGGCCATAGGTAGAGGAGAAGGAGATTCTGGTGAAGGGAAATGATGGGAGAGATGGAAGCTCTCGAAGAGATTCTTCGCGGGAAGAGGAGAAAGCTTCGAAAGTTGCAGAGAGTCGATCCCAAAATCGTTAGGGCATCGGCTTTGGGTGAATAGATAGAGGATAAAAGGGTAAAGGTAGAAGACAAGTCGTTCTCAGAATGATTTGGATAAATTAAATTATTTTTACCGAAAACTGGAGAGCCAAGAGGCGGTGAAGCCAGAAAGCGACAAAACCGTTTGACGGGTCAAACAGCTTTTAACACAATAGCGGTCAAGGAATGTAGACAAACTGAATTTTGCTCATTGTTAAAGAGAGAGAGTGTAACGTCGCGTGCTTTTCGGATCCATGCGGATCGTGTGTGTTGTGGTTGTGGCGGTCGTTGTGAGGCCAGTGTGAGTCGGTTGTGTGGAATGCATGGTGTGGATGTGTAGTTTGTCCAGGTGCAGCGCAAGGTTGGTCCGGAAATAGAATGGGTCACGCTGCTGTCCTGTTGGAATTGGCGGCCAGGTGTGGCCGTTGACCTGTTGGCGTCCAGCTTAGTGGACGTTTACTCCATGAACTTGGCGGCAGTAGATGTGGACGCAGAGGGTGGCGGTTGCTGTTGGCGGCTTGGGGGTTGACGCCAACCTGAGATTGGTGCAGGTTATAGGCTCACCCGAGGGCAGTTCTCTCAGCTCTCACTCATTCCCTCTTGCCCCAACTTGCTGCCCCCGAGTCTTTGAAGCTTCCAACAGATACCGAGGAGTAGTTGGACGATCGTGGATCGCGCGGCATCGCTGAATTACGCGAGGAAACGTCGCGGCGTGGTGCAATTCCCGTGGGAGCTCGCGGAGGGCTCGGCGTGAACCGGGAGCTTGCGGGAGATTCTAACGCGTTTTGAGGTAGGGGACGAACCCTGGTAGCTCTATAGAAACATTAAAACACATCATAACCACTTGAACCAGCGTGATAATCCATGTTTGAATAGAGTTGCACCATGCGGGATAAAGGGTGGTTTGAGTTATTTAATGTTCAGGGCATGTTTTAGTGGGTTGTATTGGGTTCTAGTATGCTAAAGGAATTGCATTTGCATATTTTCAGTAGTTAGAACAGTTAGAAAGCCCGCAGAGTCGGATTAGGGTTTCTACAGGGTTATGGCCGGAGAACTTGGCGTCAACATCGCTTGCCGCCAAGATTCTCAGCCAGGAGGTTAACGGCCAGAACCCTTGCCGTTGACTCCCTGTAAGCGGCAGTCGATGTGGCCGCCTACTTCTATTTGAGCAGAAATGACTAAGTACAATAATTATCGATATAATGCATGTGATGACGCACGAGGTGCACTGAGTGCACTTGGTTTACATGTTTAGCATACAAGGTATGCTATTAGTTGTTACTTCGGGGGTGACTGCGCGTTGTGTACGCGAGTCGGTTAGTTAACGTGTAGTGGACCAGTGGTTACTTGTGGTTTACGTGAGGTTTCACGTGGTTTGTGTGTGACGTGCACGTGGTTCTGTGTACGTGGCGAGTAGTACGACGCCTACCGTGGTTACCTCTCCAGTTGGGTGCCCAGGTTCTTTGTGAGCCAGGCTGTTAGCTCGGGGCTTTGTCCGGTACTTGTGTTGTACCGTCGAAGTCTGTGTCGTCTGACCTGGACACCCTCACTCTTGTGTTGAGTTGCCGTCCGGCTGAGGGAAAGACGACAGTGGGACAGTGACAGTTGTGGTTGTTTTTAGTCACTTGTAGCGCGCTCGTAGTTGGGGGTACGGACACCAGTAGACGTACTGGACCCCAGCTAGTCCTTTTCCAGTGCCTCACTCTAGCGAGCCCAGGCCAGGGTCTCTGGAGGTGCCAGGCATAGGCCTGTGACCGTGTGGTCTGCAGGTGGTGGTGTTTAGTTGGTCTCCACAGTTGCTTGACCTTTTTACGTGGAGCGGCAGCTGGACCTTTCGTCCGTGGCTGCGAGACTGAGAGGTAGACCTGTGTTAGTTGTCCGAGTCAGTTTCTGGTGTCGCGAACCAGTTCACGTGGCTCGTGTTGGCTGTCTCTACTTTAGCTTGTACACCTGTACTGGTTTGCCGTTTAATTATTACTGTTGTTTCTCGTAGTCGGCAGACGGTGAGTACTTTTACAGCTTTACTTACCTGCTTAGCTGTTATATTAATTGTTGGTGCTGTTTACTATTCGTACTCGTGGTGTTTGTTTCGCTCGGTTTTGGAGGAGTTCCCTACTGAGCCAGTGACTAGAGAGGCTCACCCCTACCCCCCACAGGTGAGAGCGAGGAGGACGTTTCTCGTCCGACGTCCAGTTCCGGGCCACGTCGTAGCGGTGCAGGGTCAGCACCTCCAGCAGAGTAGCTCCAGCAGTGTAGTTTTGTAGTTGTTTACTTTCTTCAGTTGTACCTCGGGGTATGCCCCAGGCTCTTGTCTTCTTTTTTTAGTTTTTGTGGAAATTTGGCTATGTAAACTTGTGAAATATATATGAATGTGGTGTGTTCCTTTATGTTTACACGGACTGTGGTTTGGTATCCCTTGCGAGGCTTCGGCCCGTTCGCGGGAGGCGGACTCGGATCAAGTACGTTATCGGTTTAACGGGCTTGACCGAGGCGATCCGTCACAGTGGTATCAGAGCAAGGTCCGTGTTAATATAAGGGAATTAGAAGATACATAGCCTTATTTCGGTCTTATACACTGCTGGTAGGACCCTGGGTTTTGATCATTCATGGTTTTGATTTTGTCTGGTGTTTTGTGTATGTAGAAAATTTCCGAAATGGCTGATAGGAGAGATTGGGTGGTGGAGGAGATGATCGGAGGAAAGCACCCAGCGTATGATAGAAAGAATTTGGGAGAGCCTCACGGATATTCGGGCGAGAATGGATCAGTAGGCGCCAGTACCACCGGTTGCAGTGCCACCTGGGGATGGAGAGGCTGTACCTGTAGCTCCAGTTCCACCGAGAGTGGAGGTGCCTTTTGTAGCACCTGTGCCACCACCAGTGTGATAGCAGAAGAAGAACCCGTGATGCAGGTAGAGAAGTTTCTGAGATTGCAGCCACCTACTTATTCAGGAGGGCCGAATCCAGATACAGCTGAGCATTGGGTTCATGAAATTGAGAGAGTTTTGCGGACTATGAGGTGTCCGACAACGGATAGAGTGGTATTAGCTGCTACCAGTTGAGAGGTTTTGCCTTGGAATGGTGGCGATTGAAGATGCAGACCACCTTCGCAGGTAGGGCAGAGGAGGTCATCACTTGGTCGGAATTTCTTGATGTATTTAACGATACATTCTTTCCGATTCAAGTGCAGCAGGTGAAAAGGAGCAATTCCGAACTCTCCAGCAAGGTAACTCTTCGGTTCTAGAGTACCAGATGAGATTTATGGCACTCAGCCGTTATGCACCTTATGTTGTTTCTGATAATAATATGATGGTTGAGTACTTTATCAGAGGATTGAGAGTGGAATTGCAGGATGCGATAGTACCTCTTATGTGCAAGACAGTGGAAGAGGCAGCGCAGAGGGCAGCTACTTTGGAGAGGTCTATCCGTACTCGTCAGGCAGGTGAATCAGGTTCAGGTAGTTTCCGCTACCGCAGCAGACAGTAGGTGCAAGCAAGGGAAGGCACCAGCATGACCTTCTTCATCTGGTTTCGGGAAATGGGGCCAGAAGTTAAAGCAAGCATTAAAGGCAAAGGAAGAGGATGGGGAGGTCGTCAGCAGTTGCAGCAGGGCCGTGGTAGGCCTGAGGTGGAGGAGTCGCAGCAGAGTACTGCCAGGCAGCCTATTGTTCCTCCAGGGTATAGATGTTATAATTGCAATCAGCCGGGACATTTGATCCGCAATTGTCCGTATGCAAGAGAGTATGGGTATGGCAGAGGTGTGCAGCAGTAGCAGCCTCAGCAGTTCTAGCAGCCACAGGCAGGTCGTGGCAGAGGAGCACCGCAGCAGCGAGGAGAGAGGCCGGGTTATGGCTATCACCCGAGCCCAGGCAGAGGCGTCAAATATGATAGAAGGTATTTTACCTCTTTATGAATATTCAGCAAGAGTCTTATTTGATTCGGGTGCCTCTCATTCTTTTATTTCGAAGAATTCTGGATTGCATAGCTCATCCCTTAGAGGAGAAATCTTGTGAGTTAGTGGTGGAGTTCCTTCAGGTGAGTTTTTACTCACTTCGAGCTATGTAGATGAAGCTCCTGTTATGATTGAAGGGAACCAGATGCCGGGCCGGTTGTATGCCCTGCAGTTATCAGATTATGATATCATTCTGGGTATGGATTGGCTTGAGATGTATGGAGCAATGTTAGATTGCAGAAAGAAAAGGATCAGATTTTGTCATCCTAATGGTGCAGTTTGAATCAAGGTATGTCTTTTTATACCTCCAAGTTTCTAATTTCTGCAATTAAAGCTAGAAAGTTGATTAATGAGGATGTGTGGCTATTTAAGCCTCGGTAAGTTGATAGAGGCCAGTCAGCCGTAGAAGCAGTTCCCGGGTTAGGGAATTTGCTGATGTTTTTCCGGAAGATTTGCCTGGTTTAGCTCCACATAGAGAGGTGGACTTTACTATTGAGTTGCGCCAGGTACCATGCCGATTTCTAAAGCCCATATCGGATGGCACCAGCAGAACATAAGAATGAAAAAGCAGTTAGAAGAGCTGTTGCAAAAGGTTTTATTAGACCGAGTCATTCCCCGTGGGGAGCGCCGTTTATTTGTGAAAAAGAAAGATGGAAGTTTCGGATGTGCATTGATTATAGAAAATTGAATGATGTGACCATCAGAATAAGTACCCGTTGCCGAGGATAGATGATTTATTTGATCAGTTGCAATCAGCAAAGGTGTTTTCTAAGATTGATTTGAGGTCCGGGTACCATCAGTTGAGAATTAAAGAGGAGGATATAGATAAGACAGCGTTTAGAACTAGATATGGTCACTATGAGTTTGTGGTAATGCCTTTTGGGTTAACTAATGCTCCTGCAGGTTTTATGGATCTGATGAATAGAATTTTTCATCCATATTTAGATCAATTTATTGTGGTCTTTATTGATGATATTCTAATTTATTCAGCATCTGAAGAGGAGCATGCAGCTCATTTGAGGTTTACCTTGCAGTTGTAAGAGATAACCAGCTGTTTGCTAAATTTAGTAAGTGTGAATTCTGGTTAAAGGAAATTCAGTTTTGGGTCATGTTATCTCAGCTCAGGGAGTAGCAGTGGACCCAGTAAAGTGGAAGCAGTGATGAGATGGGAAGTGCCTAAGTCAATAACTGAGATTAGAAGTTTTCTGGGCTTGGCAGGTTATTATAGGCTTTTTCAAGATTTTTCCAGATTGCAGCACCTATGACTAAGTTGACCAGGAAAGGAGTGCCTTTTGTAGTCGGGTGAATGTCAGAGAAGTTTCATGGAATTGAAGAAAAGACTCACATCAGCACCTATATTGACATTACCGGCAGGGAGTGGTGGTTTTGTGCTGTATACTGATGCTTCGAGGAGAGGTCTTGGTGCAGTGCTTATGCAAAATGGTAAAGTGATAGCTATGCATCCAGGCAATTGAAGCCAGCAGAGGAAAATTACCCCACTCATGATTTAGAATTAGCAGCAGTTGTATTTGCTTTAAAAATGTGGAGGCATTATCTGTGTGGCGAGAGATGAAATTTACAGATCATAAAAGCTTGAAGTATATCTTCTCGTAGAAAGATTTGAATCTTCGCCAGCGCAGAGGGTTGAATATTTGAAAGATTATGATTTTAGTTTGGCTTACCATCGGGTAAGGCCAATGTTGTAGCTGATGCTTTGAGTAGAAAAGCATATATGAATTTGATGATGATTAAAGAAGGAAATGTATGAGGAAGTAGCGGAGAATTCCTTGTATGTTCCCAGCAGTCAGCGTCGGGCAATTTAGCTGCCAGTGCAGTAGAGCCATCTTTATATTGGCAAATTATTGAAGCCCAGAGAGCAGATACCAATTTGGCTGAAATTGTGAAAATGGAAGGAGTCACTATTTTGATCATTGTGGTTAGACTCAGAGGTAGATTGTTTGTTCCTGCAGAGAGAGAGGTGAAGCAGCGAGTTCTGGAAGAGGCTCATAAATCTAGGTACACTATTCATCCGGGTAGTACTAAAATGTACCATGATTTGAGGAAGCATTTTTGGTGGCCTCATATGAAGAAAGAAATAGCGGAATTTGTGGCAAGATGTTCTATCTGTCAGCAGATTAAAGCTGAGCATCAGAAGCCTGGAGGTCTATTGCAACGTTGCCTATTCCACAGTGGAAATGGGATGATATCGCAATGGACTTTGTGGCAGGTTTACCAAGGTCGAGTTCAGGGCATAATGGAATATGGGTGTTTGTTGACAGATTGACTAAGGTGTGCAGATTAGTGGCAGTAAGTATGTCTTGGACAGTGGACAGGTTGGCAAATATTTATGTTGAAAGAATTGTTCCACTGCATGGTATTCCAAAAACTATTGTATCTGATAGAGATCCAAGATTTACTTCTGGTTTTTGGAGGAGTTTGCAGAAAGTAATTGGTTCTGAATTGAGATATAGCTCCGCTTATCATCCCCAGACAGATGGTCAGACGGAAAGGACTATCCAGACAATTGAAGATATGTTGCGAGCTTGTTGTTTGGTTTGGGGAGGCAGCTGGGAGCATCATTTGGGTATGGTTGAGTTTGCCTACAATAATAGTTATTATACCAGTCTTGGGATGGCACCGTATGAAGCTTTATATGGAAGGCCATGTAGAACCCCATTGAATTGGCATGAAGTGGGAGAAAGGCAATTAGTGGGTCCTGAATTGATTCAGCAAACACTGAAGTAGTGAAACTTATTAAAGAAAAATTGCAGGCAGCTCAAAGTAGGCAGAAAAGTTATGCAGATGTGCGGAGGAGACCACTTCAGTTTGAGGTGGGAGATTTTGTTTTTCTGAGAGTTTCCCCAAGTAAAGGTATTATGAGATTGGCAAGTCTGGAAAGTTGAGTCCGAGATATGTGGGACCCTTCAGGTGATAGAAAGAATTGGGGAAGCAGCTTATAGGCTGGATTTGCCAGCAGATTTTGCAGATGTGCATGATATTTTCCATGTCTCCATGTTGAGAAAATGTATTGAAGATCCAGCTCAAATAATAGATACAAGGTGGTGACCTGAGGCCGGACATGACTATGCCAGAGATATCCGGTACAGATCACAGATCGAAAGATAAAGAAGCTGAAGAAAAGAAATTGAGCTAGTTAAAGTGAGATGGGAAAAAAGGTTGGGTGGTGAGGATACCTGGGAGTTGGCCGCGAAATGGCTAAAGGGTATCCCTATTTATTTGAATAAGCTTGTGTATTTTCTTTTTAGATGATAGTGCTTGTAAAGATGTGTTATATAAGTTGTTTATTTTGATTGTGTTATGAATTTCGAGGTCGAAATTTTCTTTTTAGATAATAGTAATGTAACGTCGCGTGCTTTTCGGATCCATGCGGATCGTGTGTGTTGTGGTTGTGGCGGCCGTTGTGAGGCCAGTGTGAGTCGGTTGTGTGGAATGCATGGTGTGGATGGTAGTTTGTCCAGGTGCAGCGCAAGGTTGGTCCGGAAAAGAATGGGTCACGCTGCTGTCTGTTGGAATTGGCGGCCAGGTGTGGCCGTTGACCTGTTGGCGTCAGCTTAGTGGACGTTTACTGCATGAACTTGGCGACAGTAGATGTGGACGCAGAGGGTGGCGGTGCTGTTGGCGGCTTGGGGGTTGACGCCAACCTGAGATTGGTTCAGGTTATAGGCTCACCCGAGGGCAGTTCTCTCAGCTCTCACTCATTCCCCTTGCCCCAGCTTGCTGCCCCGAGTCTTTGAAGCTTCCAACAGGTACCGAGGAGTAGTTGGACGATCGTGGATCGCGCGGCATCGCTGATTACGCGAGGAAACGTCGCGGCGTGGTGCAATTCCCGTGGGAGCTCGCGGAGGGCTCGTCGTGAACCGGGAGCTTGCGGGAGATTCTAACGCGTTTTGAGGTAGGGGACGAACCTGGTAGCTCTATAGAAACATTAAAACACATCATAACCACTTGAACCAGCGTGATAATCCATGTTTGAATAGAGTTGCACCATGCGGGATAAGGGTGGTTTGAGTTATTTAATGTTCAGGCATGTTTTAGTGGGTTGTATTGGGTTCTAGTATGCTAAAGGAATTGCATTTGCATATTTTCAGTAGTTAGAACAGTTAGAAAGCCCGCAGAGTCGGATTAGGGTTTCTACAGGGTTTATGGCCGGAGAACTTGGCGTCAACATCGCTTGCCGCCAAGATTCTCAGCCAGGAGGTTAACGGCCAGAACCCTTGCCGTTGACTCCCTGTAAGCGGCAGTCGATGTGGCCGCCTACTTCTATTTGAGCAGAAATGACTAAGTACAATAATTATCGATAATGCATGTGTGTTGACGCACGAGGTGCACTGAGTGCACTTGGTTTACATGTTTAGCATACAAGGTATGCTATTAGTTGTTTACTTCGGTGACTGCTGCGCGTTGTGTACGCGAGTCGGTTAGGTTACGTGTAGTGGACCAGTGGTTACTTGTGGTTTACGTGAGGTTTCACGTGGTTTGTGTGTGACGTGCACGTGGTTCTGTGTACGTGGCGAGTAGTACGACGCCTACCGTGGTTACCTCTCCAGTTGGGTGCCCAGGTTCTTTGTGAGCCAGGCTGTTAGCTCGGGGCTTTGTCCCGGTACTTGTGTTGTACCGTCGAGGTCTGTGTCGTCTGACCTGACACCCTCACTCTTGTGTTGAGTTGTACGTCCGGCTGAGGGAAAGACGACAGTGGGACAGTGACAGTTGTGGTTGTTTTAGTCACTTGTAGCGCGCCGTAGTTGGGGGTACGGACACCAGTAGACGTACTGGACCCCAGCTAGTCCTTTCCAGTGCCTCACTCTAGCGAGCCCAGGCCAGGGTCTCTGGAGGTGCCAGGCATGGGCCTGTGACCGTGTGGTCTGCAGGTGGTGGTGTTTAGTTGGTCTCCACAGTTGCTTGACCTTTTTACGTGGAGCGGCAGAGGGACCTTTCGTCCGTGGCTGCGAGACTGAGAGGTAGACCTGTGTTAGTTGTCCGAGTCAGTTTCTGGTGTCGCGAACCAGTTCACGTGGCTCGTGTTGGCTGTCTCTACTTTAGCTTGTACACCTGTACTGGTTTGCCGTTTAATTATTACTGTTGTTTCTCGTAGTCGGCAGACGGTGAGTACTTTTACAGCTTTACTTACCTGCTTAGCTGTTATATTAATTGTTGGTGCTGTTACTATTCGTACTCGTGGTGTTTGTTTCGCTCGGTTTTGGGGGAGTTCCCTACTGAGCCAGTGACTAGAGAGGCTCACCCTACCCCCACAGGTGAGAGCGAGGAGGACGTTCTCGTCCGACGTCCAGTTCCGGGCCACGTCGTAGCGGTGCAGGGTCAGCACCTCCAGCAGAGTAGCTCCAGCAGTGTAGTTTTGTAGTTGTTTACTTTCTTCAGTTGTACCTCGGGGTATGCCCCAGGCTCTTGTCCTTCTTCTTTTTAGTTTTTGTGGAAATTTGGCTATGTAAACTTGTGAATATATATGAATGTGGTGTGTTCCTTTATGTTTACACGGACTGTGGTTTGGTATCCCTTGCGAGGCTTCGGCCCGTTCGCGGGAGGCGGACTCGGATCAAGTACGTTATCGGTTTAACGGGCTTGCCGAGGCGATCCGTCACAGTTGGTATCAGAGCAAGGTCCGTGTTAATATAAGGGAATTAGAAGATACATAGCCTTATTTCGGTCTTTATACACTGCTGGTAGGGACCCTGGTTTTGATCATCATGGTTTTGATTTTTGTCTGGTGTTTTGTGTATGTAGAAAATTTCCGAAATGGCTGATAGGAGAGATTGGGGTGGTGGAGGAGATGATCCGGAGGAAAGCACCCAGCGTATGATAGAAAGAATTTGGGAGAGCCTCACGGATATTCGGGCGAGAATGGATCAGCAGGCGCCAGTACCACCGGTTGCAGTGCCACCTGGGGATGGAGAGGCTGTACCTGTAGCTCCAGTTCCGCCGAGAGTGGAGGTGCCTTTTGTAGCACCTGTGCCACCACCAGTGTTGATAGCAGAAGAACCGTGATGCAGGTAGAGAAGTTTCTGAGATTGCAGCCACCTACTTATTCAGGAGGGCCGAATCCAGATACAGCTGAGCATTGGGTTCATGAAATGAGAGAGTTTTTGCGACTATGAGGTGTCCGGCAGCGGATAGAGTGGTATTAGCTGCCACCAGTTGAGAGGTTTTGCCTTGGAATGGTGGCGATTGAAGATGCAGACCACTTTGCAGGTAGGGCAGAGAAGGTATCACTTGGTCGGAATTTCTTGATGTATTTAACGATACATTCTTTCCGATTCAAGTGCAGCAGGTAAAAAGAGAGCAATTCCGAACTCTTCAGCAAGGTAACTCTTCGGTCTAGAGTACCAGATGAGATTTATGGCACTTAGCCGTTATGCACCATATGTTGTTTCAGATAATAATATGATGGTTGAGTACTTTATCAGAGGATTGAGAGTGGAATTGCAGGATGCGATAGTACCTCTTATGTGCAAGACAGTGGAAGAGGCAGCGCAGAGGGCAGCTACTTTGGAGAGGTCTATCCGTACTCGTCAGGCAGGTGAATCAGGTTCAGGTAGTTTCGGCTACCGCAGCAGACAGTAGGTGCAAGCAAGGGCAAGGCACCAGCAGGACCTTCTTCATCTGGTTTCGGGAAATGGGGCCAGAATTAAAGCAAGCATTTAAGGCAAAGGAAGAGGATGGGGAGGTCGTCAGCAGTTGCAGCAGGCCGTGGTAGGCCTGAGGTGGAGGAGTCGCAGCAGAGTACTGCCAGGCAGCCTATTGTTCCTCCAGGGTATAGATGTTATAATTGCAATCAGCCGGGACATTTGATCCGCAATTGTCCGTATGCAAGAGAGTATGGGTATGGCAGAGGTGTGCAGCAGCAGCAGCCTCAGCAGTTTAGCAGCCACAGGCAGGTCGTGGCAGAGGAGCACCGCAGCAGCGAGGGAGAGGCCGGGTTATGGCTATCACCCGAGCCAGGCAGAGGCGTCAAATATGATAGAAGGTATTTTACCTCTTATGAATATTCAGCAAGAGTCTTATTTGATTCGGGTGCCTCTCATTCTTTTATTTCCGAAGAATTTCTGGATTGCATAGCTCATCCCTTAGAGGAGAAATCTTGTGAGTTAGTGGTGGAGGTTCCTTCAGGTGAGTTTTACTCACTTCGAGCTATATAGATGAAGCTCCTGTTATGATTGAAGGGAACCAGATGCCGGGTCGGTTGTATGCCCTGCAGTTGTCAGATTATGATATCATTCTGGGTATGGATTGGCTTGAGATGTATGGAGCAATGTTAGATTGCAGAAAGAAAAGGATCAGATTTTGTCATCCTAATGGTGCAGTGTTTGAATATCAAGGTATGTCTTTTTATACCTCCAAGTTTCTAATTTCTGCAATTAAAGCTAGAAAGTTGATAATGATGGGTGTGTGGCCTATTTAGCCTCAGTAAGTTTGGTAGAGGCCAGTCAGCCAATGGAAGCAGTTCCCGTGGTTAGGGAATTTGCTGATGTTTTTCCGGAAGATTTGCCTGGTTTAGCTCCACATAGAGAGGTGGACTTTTCTATTGAGTTGCTGCCAGGTACCATGCCGATTTCTAAAGCCCCTATCGGATGGCACCAGCAGAACTTAAAGAATTGAAAAAGCAGTTAGAAGAGTTGTTGCAAAAGGGTTTTATTAGACCGAGTCATTCCCCGTGGGGAGCGCCGGTTTTTTTGTGAAAAAGAAAGATGGAAGTTTTCGAGATGTGCATTGATTATAGAAAATTGAATGATGTGACCATCAAGAATAAGTACCCGTTGCCGAGGATAGATGATTATTTGATCAGTTGCAATCAGCAAAGGTTTTCTAAGATGATTTGAGGTCCGGGTACCATCAGTTGAGAATTAAAGAGGAGGATATAGATAAGACAGCGTTCAGAACCAGATATGGTCACTATGAGTTTGTGGTAATGCCTTTTGGGTTGACTAATGCTCCTGCAGGTTTTATGGATCTGATGAATAGAATTTTTCATCCATATTTAGATCAATTTATTGTGGTCTTTATTGATGATATTCTAATTTATTCAGCATCTGAAGAGGAGCATGCAGCTCATTGAGGTTTACCTTGCAGTTGTTAAGAGATAACCAGCTGTTTGCTAAATTTAGTAAGTGTGAATTCTGGTTAAAGGAAATTCAGTTTTTGGGTCATGTATCTCAGCTAAGGGAGTAGCAGTGGACCCAAGTAAAGTGGAAGCAGTGAAGGTGGGAAGTGCCTAAGACAATAACCGAGATTAGAAGTTTTCTGGGGTTGGCAGGTTATTATAGGCGTTTTATTCAAGATTTTTCTAAGATTGCAGCACCTATGACTAAGTGACCAGGAAAGGAGTGCCTTTTGTGTGGTCCGGTGAATGTCAGAGAAGTTTCATGGAATTGAAGAAAAGACTCACATCAGCACCTATATTGACATTACCGGCAGGGAGTGGTGGTTTTGTGCTGTATACTGATGCTTCGAGGAGAGGTCTTGGTGCAGTGCTTATGCAGCATGGTAAAGTGATAGCTATGCATCCAGGCAATTGAAGCCAGCAGAGGAAATTACCCCACTCATGATTTAGAATTAGCAGCAGTTGTATTTGCTTTAAAAATGTGGAGGCATTATCTGTATGGCGAGAGATTTGAAATTTTTACAGATCATAAAAGCTTGAAGTATATCTTCTCGCAGAAAGATTTGAATCTTCGCCAGCGCAGATGGGTTGAATATTTGAAAGATTATGATTTAGTTGGCTTACCATCCGGGTAAGGCCAATGTTGTAGCTGATGCTTTGAGTAGAAAAGCATATATGAATTTGATGATGATTAAAGAATGGAAGTTGTATGAAGAAGTAGCGGAGAATTCCTTGTATGTTCCCAGCAGTCAGCGTCGGGCAATTTTAGCTGCCAGTGCAGTAGAGCCATCTTTATATTGGCAAATATTGAAGCCAGAGAGCAGATGCAATTTGGCTGAAATTGTGAAAATGGAAGGAGTCTATTATGATAATTGTGTGGTCAGACTTAGAGGCAGATTGTTTGTTCCTGCAGAGAGAGAGGTGAAGCAGCGAGTTCTGGAAGAGGCTCATAAATCTAGGTACACTATTCATCCGGGTAGTACTAAAATGTACCATGATTTAAGAAGCATTTTTGGTGGCCTCATATGAAGAAAGAAATAGCAGAATTTGTGGCAAGATGTTCTATCTGTCAGCAGATTAAAGCAGAGCATCAGAAGCCTGGAGGTCTATTGCAACCGTTGCCTATTCCACAGTGGAAATGGGATGATATCGCAATGGACTTTGTGGCAGGTTTACCAAGGTCGAGTTCAGGGCATAATGGAATATGGGTGTTTGTTGACAGATTGACTAAGGTGTGCAGATTAGTGGCAGTAAGTATGTCTTGGACAGTGGACAGGTTGGCAAATATTTATGTTGAAAGAATTGTTCCACTGCATGGTATTCCAAAGACTATTGTATCTGATAGAGATCCAAGATTTACTTCTGTTTTTTGGAGAAGTTGCAGAAAGTAATTGGTTCTGAATTGAGATATAGCTCCGCTTATCATCCCCAGACAGATGGTCAGACAGAAAGGACTATTCAGACAATTGAAGATATGTTGCGAGCTTGTTGTTTGTTTGGGGAGGTAGTTGGGAGCATCATTTGGGAATGGTGAGTTTGCCTACAATAATAGTTATTATACCAGTCTTGGGATGGCACCGTATGAAGCTTTATATGGAAGGCCATGTAGAACCCCATTGAATGGCATGAAGTGGGAGAAAGGCAATTAGTGGGTCCTGAATTGATTCAGCAAACCACTGAAGTAGTGAAACTTATTAAAGAAAAATTGCAGGCAGCTCAAAGTAGGCAGAAAAGTTATGCAGATGTGCGGAGGAGACCACTTCAGTTTGAGGTGGGAGATTTTGTTTTTGAGAGTTTCCCCAAGTAAAGGTATTATGAGATTTGGCAAGTCTGGAAAGTTGAGTCGAGATATGTGGGACCTTCCAGGTGATTGAAAGAATTGGGGAAGCAGCTTATAGGCTGGATTTGCCAGCTGATTTGCAGATGTGCATGATATTTTCCATGTCTCCATGTTGAGAAAATGTATTGAAGATCCAGCTCAAATAATTAGATATCAAGGTGGTGACCTGAGGCCGGACATGACTATGCCAGAGTATCCGGTGCAGATCACAGATCGAAAGATAAAGAAGCTGAAGAATAATAAAGAAATTGAGCTAGTTAAGTGAGATGGGAAAATAGGTTGGGTGGTGAGGATACTGGGAGTTGGCCGCAGAAATGGCTAAAGGGTATCCCTATCTGTTTGAGTAAGCTTGTGTATTTTCTTTTTAGATGATAGTGCTTGTAAAGATGTGTTATTAAGTTGTTTAACTTTGAATTGTGTTATGAATTTCGAGGTCGAAATTTTCTTTTTAGATGATAGTAATGTAACGTCGCGTGCTTTTCGGATCCATGCGGATCGTGTGTGTTGTGGTTGTGGCGGCCGTTGTGAGGCCAGTGTGAGTCGGTTGTGTGGAATGCATGGTGTGGATGTGTAGTTTGTCCAGGTGCAGCGCAAGGTTGGTCCGGAAATAGAATGTCCGCTGCTGTCCTGTTGGAATTGGCGGCCAGGTGTGGCCGTTGACCTGTTGGCGTCCAGCTTAGTGATGTTTACTGCATGAACTTGGCGACAGTAGATGTGGACGCAGAGGGTGGCGGTGCTGTTGGCGGCTTGGGGGTTGACGCCAACCTGAGATTGGTTCAGGTTATAGGCTCACCCGAGGGCAGTTCTCTCAGCTCTCACTCATTCCCTCTTGCCCCAACTTGCTGCCCCCGAGTCTTTGAAGCTTCCAACAGGTACCGAGGAGTAGTTGGAACGATCGTGGATCGCGCGGCATCGCTGAATTACGCGAGGAACGTCGCGGCGTGGTGCAATTCCCGTGGGAGCTCGCGGAGGGCTCGTCGTGAACCGGGAGCTTGCGGGAGATTCTAACGCGTTTTGAGGTAGGGGACGAACCCTGGTAGCTCTATAGAAACATTAAAACACATCATACCACTTGAACCAGGTGATAATCCATGTTTGAATAGAGTTGCACCATGCGGGATAAAGGTGGTTTGAGTTACTTAATGTTCAGGGCATGTTTTAGTGGGTTGTATTGGGTTCTAGTATGCTAAAGGAATTGCATTTGCATGTTTTTCAGTAGTTAGAACAGTTAGAAAGCCCCCAGAGTCGGATTAGGGTTTCTGCAGGGTTTATGGTCGGAGAACTTGGCGTCAACATCGCTTGCCGCCAAGATTCTCAGCCAGGAGGTTAACGGCCAGAACCCTTGCCGTTGACTCCCTGTAAGCGGCAGTCGATGTGGCCGCCTACTTCTATTTGAGCAGAAATGACTAAGTACAATAATTATCGATAATGCATGTGAGTTGACGCACGAGGTGCACTGAGTGCACTTGGTTTACGTGTTTAGCATACAAGGTATGCTATTAGTTGTTTACTTCGGTGACTGCGCGTTGTGTACGCGAGTCGGTTAGGTTCACGTGTAGTGGACCAGTGGTTACTTGTGGTTTACGTGAGGTTTCACGTGGTTTTTGTGTGACGTGCACGTGGTTCTGTGTACGTGGCGAGTAGTACGACGCCTACCGTGGTTACCTCTCCAGTTGGGTGCCCCAGGTTCTTTGTGAGCCAGGCTGTTAGCTCGGGGCATTGTCCCGGTACTTGTGTTGTACCGTCGAGGTCTGTGTCGTCTGACCTGGACACCCTCACTCTTGTGTTGAGTTGCACGTCCGGCTGAGGGAAAGACGACAGTGGGACAGTGACAGTTGTGGTTGTTTTTAGTCACTTGTAGCGCGCTCGTAGTTGGGGTACGGACACCAGTAGACGTACTGGACCCCGCTAGTCCTTTTCCAGTGCCTCACTCTAGCGAGCCCAGGCCAGGGTCTCTGGAGGTGCCAGGCATGGGCCTGTGACCGTGTGGTCTGCAGGTGGTGGTGTTTAGTTGGTCTCCACAGTTGCTTGACCTTTTTACGTGGAGCGGCAGCTGGACCTTTCGTCCGTGGCTGCGAGACTGAGAGGTAGACCTGTGTTAGTTGTCCGAGTCAGTTTCTGGTGTCGCGAACCAGTTCACGTGGCTCGTGTTGGCTGTCTCTACTTTAGCTTGTACACCTGTACTGGTTTGCCATTTAATTATTACTGTTGTTTCTCGTAGTCGGCAGACGGTGAGTACTTTTACAGCTTTACTTACCTGCTTAGCTGTTATATTAATTGTTGGTGCTGTTTACTATTCGTACTCGTGGTGTTGTTTCGCTCGGTTTTGGGGGAGTTCCCTACTGAGCCAGTGACTAGAGAGGCTCACCCCTACCCCCCACAGGTGAGAGCGAGGAGGACGTTTCTCATCCGAAGTCCAGTTCCGGGCCGCGTCGTAGCGGTGCAGGTCAGCACCTCGAGCAGAGTAGCTCCAGCAGTGTAGTTTTGTAGTTGTTTACTTTCTTCAGTTGTACCTCGGGGTATGCCCCAGGCTCTTGTCCTTCTTCTTTTTAGTTTTTGTGGAAATTTGGCTATGTAAACTTGTGAAATATATATGAATGTGGTGTGTTCCTTTATGTTTACACGGACTGTGGTTTGGTATCCCTTGCGAGGCTTCGGCCCGTTCGCGGGAGGCGGACTCGGATCAAGTACGTTATCGGTTTAACGGGCTTGACCGAGGCGATCCGTCATAGGGAGTTTCATTTCTTTCTGAAAATTTTTATGCCAATGATATTACAGAAATCTTTTCACACATTGCACATCCCTAATTCCCTTCTAAGAGAGGTAAATCTCTCTTCAGGTAGGGCTTTTGTGAAGATATCTGCTAATTGACCATTTGTATCTATAAAAGAAATTTTTAAATTGCCACTAGCTACATGGTCTCGAATAAAGTGATATCTTATCTCAATGTGCTTAGTCCTTGAGTGCTGAACTGGATTTTTGGTGAGGTGATGGCACTTGTATTATCACACAATAGTGGAATTGATTTGATGTGAATTCGGAAATCCTCGAGTTGTTGCTTTATCCAAAGAAGTTGTGTACAGCAACTTCCAGCAGCAACATATTCTGCCTCAGCTGTTGATAAGGCTACTGAATTTTGTTTCTTGGAAGACCATGATATTAAACATCCTGCAAGAAACTGACAACACCCACTCGTGCTTTTTCTATCTACTTTGCATCCAGCATAATCAACATCTGAATATCCTATTAATTCTATTTCACAAGATCTAGGATACCAGAGACCTAAATCATGAGTTCTAGCCAGATATCTAAATATTCTTTTTACTGAAATTAAATGAGACTCTCTAGGGTCTGCCTGATATCTAGCACACATGCATACACTGAACAAAATGTCTGGTCTACTTGCAGTTAAGTAAAGTAATGATCCTATCATACCTCGATAATTCTTTTGATCTACCTTTTTACCTTTTTGATCACTGTCCATTCTGGTTGATGTGCTCATTGGGGTTGATAATGGATTTGCATCTTCAAATCCAAATTTCTTTAACAGCTCTTTGGTGTACTTGGCTTGACAGATATGAGTGCCATCCTTCCCTTGCTTGATTTGCAATCCAAGGAAGTAGCTTAGCTCCCCCATCAAGCTCATTTCGAATTCTCTCTGCATAAGCTTTTCAAAGTACTTGCAAAGAGATTCATCAGTGGATCCAAAAATAATATCATCTACATATATTTGCACAAGAAGTATGTGTTTAACCTTAGATTTTATAAATAATGTACTATCTACTTTACCTCTAGTAAAACCATGATCTAATAAGAAAGTACTGAGCCTTTCATACCAGGCTCTAGGTGCTTGCTTTAAACCATATAAAGCCTTATGTAGTTTAAATACATGATTTGGAAATTCGGGGTGATCAAAACCTGGAGGTTGTTCAACATAAACTTCCTCCTTGATAAAGCCATTTAAAAATGCTGATTTGACATCCATTTGAAATAGTTTTAAATCAAATGCAGATGCATAAGCAAGTAAAATCCTAATGGCCTCAAGTCTAGCTACAGGTGCATAAGTTTCATCGAAATCTATGCCTTCCTCTTGGGAGTAGCCTTGAGCTACCAGTCTGGCCTTGTTCCTCAAGATTATTCCAGACTCATCCAGTTTATTTCTGAACACCCACTTGGTGCCAATAACTGAATGATTGGATGGTCTAGGAACAAGTGACCATACTTGATTTTTCTTGAACTGATTTAGTTCATCTTGCATGGCTAATATCCAAGATTCATCAGATAAAGCTTCATTGACTGTCTTAGGCTCTATTTGAGAAACAAAGGCTAAATAATCACATGGAATTACATTACCTCTTGTTCTTACCCCTACATGGAGGGTGATCTTTCTGATGTCTCCATTCTTTTGGAAGATTTTCATGTTGAATTTCAGTTTGCTGCAGTTCTTCCAGAGGAGGATCTTCCTTGTCCTTAATTGAGGTATTCTTTAATTGTTCAGACAAGTCATCTGCATCATCAATGTCACTAATTTCTTCTTTTTCAAGGAAGGGTTAGATTCATCAAAAATAACATGTACAGATTGTTCAATTAATAAGGAACGTTTATTGAAAACTCTATAACCTTTGGGTTTAGAAGTGTACCCCATAAAGATGCCTTCATCTGATTTGGTATCCAACTTACCAATGTCTCTTTTTCCATTGTTGTGGATGAAGCAAGGACATCCAAATATTCTGAAATGGCTGATCTTGGCTTCTTTCCTTTGTAGAGTTCATAAGCAGTCTTCTTCAGAATCGGCCTGATCATTACTCTATTAATGATATAACATGCAGTGTTGATGGCTTCGGCCCAGAAGTATCTTGGCAAATCATATTCTGATAACATGGTTCTTGCCATATCCAAAAGAGTTCTGTTTTTCCTCTCAGCAATTCCATTTTGTTGAGGTGTCCTTGGGGCTGAGAAGTTGTGCTCAATTCCTTGATCATCACAGAACTTTGTAAACTTTTCATTCTGAAACTCACCACCATGATCTGATCTGATAGAGACAATTGTGAACTTCTGATCTTTCTGAACTTTCTTACTGAAGCTGACAAAATTGTCAAATGTGTCATCTTTGTGCTCTAGAAAGGATACCCAAGTGAATCTTGAATAATCATCAACTATTACAAATCCAAAAATCTTTCCTCCTAGACTGGTGGTCCTCATTGGCCCAAATAGATCCATATGAAGTAGTTCCAAGGGCTTTGAGGTGGTTACTACAGTCTTTGATTTGAAGGAGCTCTTGGTGTGCTTTCCTCTTGCACAAGGTTTGCAAATGCTATCCAATCTAGAATTGACCTTTGGCAGTCCTTCTACTAGCTTTCTCTTTCTTAGCTTATTCAAACCGTCCAAGCTGCAGTGACCCAATCTTCTGTGCCACAGCTCTGTTGATTGATCTTTGCTGGCTGCCAACAGACATCTTGATTCTTGAGTTCCTCGAGATAGAGAACATACAACTTTCTTTCTCTATAGGCTTCAAATATGACTGCACCATCCTTAATATACTACACTTTGATTCTTGGAACTGAATCTGATTGCCTTTGTTACACAACTGACTGATGCTGATGAGATTGTGCTTTAATCCTTTGACCAGCATTACGTCTTCAATAACTGACTTTCCTTTGATGTTCACAGACCCACTTCCTATCACAGTGCCTTTTCCATTATCTCCATAAGTGACTGTACCTTCTTCAGCTTGGAGATTAACAAAATTTTCTTATTGCCTGACATGTGCCTTGAGCACCCACTATCCAAATACCATTTGGATGCTCGAGGGTTAACCTGAAATGAAAACATCAAGCTTTAGGTACCCAAATTCTTTTGGGTCCTGATTGGTTAGTATCATTAATTTTACCTTTTAATATCCATTTTTTCTGTCTTGTTGGGCATGTAATTTTAATATGTCCTAACTTGTTGCAGTGACTGCAGCAGGATAACTTAGTCACCTTTTCTATGTATTTGAAATCAGCTTTGTATGCTACATCTTGTTCGGTACAAATTTGGTGTTGGATATGTTTTAGGATATACTATGGTTTCTTCATTATCTGGGGGTGTATATCCTAATCCATTTTTCTTTTTACCTGATCTTCTAGCACCTTTTAATATTAAAGAGTTTTTACCATTAGTAAATTTTTCTAGTGTACTTGATAGTTTGTCATTTTCTTTATTTAATCTTTCTATTTCTGTTTTAAGTCCACTTAAGTCTTCTTGTTTTTCTAAATGATTTATTTTCTTATTTTTCTCTTTTAAATCTTCACATAATAATTCATTCCTTCTTTTATGTTCAGTCATTTGTTTTTCAAGTTCTTCATTTCTGTTCTTAGGTCTGAGTTTGTATTTTCTAAACAGATTATATTTTCTTACTAATTTTAAGTAATTTGCATACATCTTTATATTTTTCATAAAGTTCATTAAAAGCATTTTCTAAATTATCAGAATCTGAATCATTGCATGAATCAAAAGAAGAGTCAGAAGTTACCTTGTCTTCGGTGTTGGCCATGAGAGCCAAGTTGGCTTCTTCACCTTCACTGCTTGAGCTTGACTCACTGTCTGAGTCACTGTTGTTCTCCCAAGCAGCTGCCATTGCCTTCTTCTTGTACTTCTTGAATCTTCTGAGGTGTCCTTCTTTTTGTGATCATTTTTCTTAAGCGTTGGACAATCTGCCTTGATGTGTCCAGGCTTCTTGCACTCATAACAGATCACTTCTCCTTTCTTCTGATCCTTTGCTTCTGGTTTTCTGAAATCTTTATTTTTCTTGAAAAATCTTCTTCCGGACTGATACTTCTTCTTCTTTGCTAGAATCCTTTGAAGTCTTCTAGACAGCATGGCTTCTTCATCATCACTGTCTTTACTACTTTCACTATTATCCAAGATTCTTCTGAATTGTCTTCACTTGCTTTGAGAGCATTTGATTGTTTCCTTCTGCTGGAGGATTCTCCTAATCTCTCCATGTTTATCTCGTGAGCCATGAGAGATCCTATTAGCTTTTCCAATGACATTAATTTTAAATCATTGGCTTCCTCAATGGCTGTTACCTTTGGAGTCCATGAAGATGGTAGAGATCTGAGGACTTTTCTAACCATATCTGGTACATTATAGACTTTACCTAATCCAGCTAATCCATTTGTGATATCTGTGAATCTTCTAAACATCTGAGTTATAGATTCACTTGACTGCATCTGGAACCTTTCATATTGGGCTACAAGAATATCGATTCTTGTCTCCTTTACTTTGTTTGTTCCTTCATAAGTAATTCTGAGCTTTTCCCACATCTCGATTGCGGATTTGCAGGCTGAAACTCTGTTGAATTCTTTCTTGCTGAGGGCACAACAAAGGATACTCTTGGCTTTGCAGTTTAGGGATATTCTTCTTTTGTCGTCATCTGTCCACTGCGCCTTTGCATTTGACTAGAAGATCACCTTCTTCTACAATGGACCAAATTGTGTAGTCGTGACCTTGTAGAAAGTACTCCATTCTTGTCTTCCAATAGGTGTAATCTTCTCCATCGAACAAGGGAGGCCTGTTGACTGACTGACCTTCGAAGTTGCTTTGGGCTGCCATTGATCTTTGCTCTTCAGATTGTTGGATCTTCTTCTTTGTCGAAGAGACTCACTCTGATACCACTTGTTGCCCAGCTAGCTAGCCCAGAGGGGGGGTGAATGGGTTATTAAAATTTGATCTTGAAATAAAACCTGTTCACTAAAAAGATTACACAACAGCTTAAACAGAAGTTAGAGTTAGAAGAAAAGATAGCAAGCGCACAAAGGCACAATCACACAACACAAGGATTTTTATCCTGGTTCGGAACTCCTCTCCACAGGAGACCTACGTCCAGTCCCTGAGCAATGCCTCAGGATTTCACTAACAAGGGAACAATCCCCTTAAAGAAACTACAACACCCAGCTCAGCTGGTCTTCCTTCAACTTGAAGGGAACAACACCCTGGATACCACCAGGTCTTCCTTCACAACCGAAGGGAACCACACCCTGGATGCCACCAGGTCTTCCTTCACAACCGAAGGGAGCAACACATATAATAATGAAAGACTTTCAAGCCCCTAGATCAAGCTTTTGATAAGCAAAGATCTGAAGCAACTAGAACTGAGAGCAAGAAGATGTTAAGCAGGTAGCACTCTCAGAACCATACAAGCTCTCACAGGATTTTTACAAACTAGTTGAGAGCAAAAGAGCTAAAAGTAAGGAGGAATGACAATTCTGGGCTCTGGACTTTCTTGAGAAGGATTGAGTTCTTGAATATCTGATCGATGTATATCTTCTTATCCTTCTGTCTTGAATTTATATCTTCAATTTGAAATCTAGACGTTGAAGTGTCCGTTGTCTCTTATCCTGGTGTACGTTAGACTGGTCTGCAACGAAGCTTCTTATCTTTTGTCTTTTACCTTATTATACACGTCAAAGAGATAACTTGATGTCTTGTATCTTGTATGTCCAACGTTGTACAGATGAGTCTTGTCAGATATCTGCGAGCATATCAACAATAAATAGTGGACAGCTATGACTGTCGTCGATTGTTAGTTGCAGATGGAACAGATATTGCAATATATAGCAACGCTCCTTTCTGTCTAAAAAAGGACGTAGATAGAGTAGCATAGAAATAGAAGATATTGTCTGCATGCATGGGAGATATGATCAGAGAGCATTTAATGTGTAGCAGTCAACAGGCAATATATGACTTTGACTTTTCAACGCTATTAAAAAGCATTATACTGATACAGCAAGAAATTCGATATAACAATCCAGATGCCTTCATGACTTATGAAGTCGTTATGCGATAACAGACAAATCGTTATGATAGAGCATTATCAATTATAATGATGAAATCGTTATGAGTTATAGCAAGTCGTTATGATCTATAAAGAAATCGTTATGACTATCAAGTCGATATGAACTGAAGAAGTCGTTACGGCTACTAAGTCGTTACGAGTTTCAAAGAAATCGTTACGAGAACTAAAGAAGTCGTTACAGCTACTAAGTCGTTACGAGTTTCAAAGAAATCGTTACGAGAACTAAAGAAATCGTTACGGCTACTAAGTCGTTACGAGTTTCAAAGAAATCGTTACGAGAACTAAAGAAGTTGTTACGGCTACTAAGTCGTTACGAGTTTCAAAGAAATCGTTACGAGAACTAAAGAAGTCGTTACGGCTACCAAGTCGTTGCGAGTTCTAAAGAAATCGTTACGAGATCTTAAAGAATCGTTACGGCTAGAGAGTCGTTACGGGTTCTAAAGAAATCGTTGCGATATCTTAAAGAATCGTTACGGCTAGAGAGTCGTTACGGGTTCTAAAGAAATCATTGCGATGTCTGAAAGAATCGTTACGGCTAGAGAGTCGTTACGGTTTCTAAAGAAATCGTTGCGATGTCTTAAAGAATCATTACGGCTAGAGAGTCGTTACGGGTTCTAAAGAAATCGTTGCGATATCGATTTGTTTTGAATTTTCCGGTCAGAGAGGAAATCGTTCTGCTTATCAAAGAAATCGATACAAAGACTTGGACAGAATGAGATGAGACTTACCTGATTGTCTTGAACTTTCATTTTTCTTTTATTTCCTGTTCTCAAGACTCAAGTAATCCATTAGTACTATTTTGTTAATCATCAAAATTAATATATAAATAATGAATTATTTATTATGGGGACAGTTTGGTCATCAGGAATCGCTTATGTGACCACAATTCGGAATCGACACTCCGAGACGGTCGACAGGGCTCTGGTTTCGCGGAATTCCGTTCCGGGGCCAAAACACCCCCCGGAGCGTGTGTACTAGTACACCGACTGCCGTACCCTCCAGTCGGATGTGGATTTTTGTTCGCCCGGGGTTCGGAACTGCTCGCGAGGTCCCAAATCAGAATCGGCACTTCGACCCGGTCGGTAAAAGGTCACGTTCGGAGATTTCCGGTCCGGCGCCCAAATTCCTCTTCGGGAGCGCGGTCGCGGGCAGCCGATGCGATCGCATACGGACACCCCTTCTCTCAAACGGGCGAAACTTTTCGCTCGGTTATCGGAATCGCTTATAAGACCCCAATTCGGAATCGGCACTCAGAGGCGCTCGACGCCCCCTTATTGCAACAAGAAATAAGACGTCGTTTCGGGGTCGAAAAACCTTCGTTTCGCACTCCGAAATTACGATTCTAGTCAATCATCTCCCCGATTCCAATGTTTTTTGCCAGTAGCGACTCCCTCGATTGTGCGAATCGCTGGCGGAGCCCACACGTGGAGCCGCCCAGTCACAGCGATCGGAAGTCGTGTTCAACTCGACGCGAGATCTCCTCCCCAGGTCGTGGATATAGGTGCCCGAACATCGCCGATATAGTCACCCCTTCCGGTTTATTCCCACCCCTTCAGCGAAAGAATTGGGCATAACATTCCGCACAGCCGTCGAAATCTCTTATGTGACCACAATTCGGAATCGGCACACCGAGACGGTCGACAGGGCGCTGGTTTCGCGGAATTCCGTTCGGGGCAAAATACCCCCGGAGCGTGTGTACTAGGACACCGACTGCCGTACCCTCCAGTCGGATGTGGATATTTGTTCGCCCGGGGTTCGGAACCGCTCGCGAGGCCCCAAATCAGAATCGGCACTTCGACCCGGTAGGTAAAAGGTCACGTTCGGAGATTTCCGATCCGGCGCCAAATTCCTCTCCGGCAGCGCGGTCGCCGGTAGCCGATGCGATCGTATACGGACACCCCTTCGCTCAAACGGGCGTAACTTTTCGCTCGATTATCGGAATCGCTTATAAGACCCCAATTCGGAATCGGCACTCAGAGGCGCTCGACGCCCCCTTATTGCCGCAGGCGATAAGATGTCGTTTCGGGGTCGAAAAACCTTCATTTCGCACTGCGAAATTGCGATTCTAGTCGATGATATCCCCGATTCCAAGGTTTTTTGCCAGTAGCGACTCCCTCGATTGTGCGAATCGCTGGCAGAGCCCACACGCGGAGCCGCCCAGTCACAACGATCGGAAGTCGTGTTCAACTCGACGCGAGATCTTCTCCCCAGGTCGTGGATATGGGTGCCCGACATCGCCGATATAGTCACCCCCCACCGGTTTATTCCCACCCCTTCAGCGAAAGAATTGGGCATAACTTTTCGCACGGCGTCGGAATCGCTTATGTGACCACAATTCGGAATCGGCACTCCGAGACGGTCGACAGGGCGCTGGTTTCGCGGAATTCTGTTCTGGGGCCAAAATACCCCCTGGAGCGTGTGTACTAGTACACCGACTGCCGTACCCTCCAGTCGGATATGGACATTTGTTCGCCAGGGGTTCGGAACCGCTCGCGAGGCCCCAAATCAGAATCGGCACTTCGACCCAGTCGGTAAAAGGTCACGTTCGGAGATTTCTAGTCCGACGCCCAAATTCCTCTCGGGAGCGCGGTCGCGGGCAGCCGATGCGATCGCATACGGACACCCCTTCGCTCAAACGGGCGTAACTTTTCGCTCGGTTATCGGAATCGCTTATAAGACCCCAATTCGGAATCGGCACTCAGAGGCGCTCGACCCCCGTTATTGCCGCAGGCGATAAGACGTCGTTTCGGGGTTGAAAAACCTTCGTTTCGCACTCCGAAATTGCGATTCTAGTCGATGATCTCCCCGATTCCAAGTTTTTTGCCAGTATTGACTCCCTCGATTGTGAGAATCGCTGGCGGAGCCCACACGCGGAGCCGCCCAGTCACACCGATCGGAGTCGTGTTCAACTCGACGCGAGATCTCCTCCCCAGGTCGTAGATATGGGTGCCCGAACATCGCCGTTATAGTCACCCCCTCCGGTTTATTCCCACCCCTCAGCGAAAGAATTGGGCATAACTTTTCGCACGGGCGTCGGAATCGCTTATGTGACCACAATTCGGAATCGGCACTCCGTGACGGTCGACAGGGCACTGGTTTCGTGGAATTTCGTTCTGGGGAAAAAATACCCCCCGGAGCGTGTGTACAAGTACACCGACTGCCGTACCCTCCAGTCGGATGTGGATATTTGTTCGCTCGGGGTTCGGAACCGCTCGCGAGGCCCCAAATCAGAATCGGCACTTCGACCCGGTCGGTAAAAGGTCACGTTCGGAGATTTCCGGTCTAGCGCCCAAATTCCTCTCCGGGAGCGCGGTCGCGGGCAGCCGATGCGATCGCATACGGACACCCCTTCGCTCAAACGGGCGTAACTTTTCACTCGGTTATCGGAATCGCTTATAAGACCCCAATTCGGAATCGGCACTCAGAGGCGCTCGACGCCCCCTTATTGCAACAAGAAACAAGACGTCGTTTCGGGGTCGAAAAACCTTCGTTTCGCACTCCGAAATTACGATTCTAGTCAATCATCTCTCCGATTCCAATGTTTTTTGCCAGTAGCGACTCCCTCGATTGTGCGAATCAGTGGCAGAGCCCACACGCGGAGCCGCCCAGTCACCGCGATCGGAAGTCGTTTTCAACTCGACGCAAGATCTCCTCCCCAGGTCGTGGATATGGGTGCCCGAACATCGCCGATATAGTCACCCCCTCCGGTTTATGCCCACCCCTTCAGCGAAAGAATTGCATAACTTTCCGCACGGGCGTCGGAATCGCTTATGTGACCATAATTCAGAATCGGCACTCCGAGACGGTCGACAGGGCGCTGGTTTCGCGGAATTCCGTTCCGGGGCCAAAATACCCTCCGGAGCGTGTGTACTACGACACCGACTGCCGTACCCTCCAGTCGGATGTGGATATTTGTTCGCACGGGGTTCGGAACCGCTCGCGAGGCCCCAAATCAGAATCGGCACTTCGACCCGTAGGTAAAAGGTCACGTTCGGAGATTTCCGGTCCGGCCCCAAATTCCTCTCCGAAGCGCGGTCGCGGGTAGCCGATGCGATCGCATACGGACACCCCTTCGCTCAAACGATCGTAACTTTTCGCTGGGTTATCAGAATCGCTTATAAGACCCCAATTCGGAATCGGCACTCAGAGGCGCTCGATGCTCCTTTAATGCCGTAGGCGATAAGACGTCGTTTCGGGGTCGAAAAACCTTCGTTTCGCTCTCCGAAATTGCGATTCTAGTCGATGATCTCCCCGATTCCAAGGTTTTTTGCCAGTAGCGACTCCCTCGATTGTGCGAATCGCTGGCGGAGCCCACACGCGGAGCCGCCCAGTCACAGCGATCGGAAGTCATGTTCAACTCGACGCGAGATCTCCTCCCCAGGTCGTGGATATGGGTGCCCGAACATCACCGCTATAATCACCCCCTCCGGTTTATCCCACCCCTTCAGCGAAAGAATTGGGCATAACTTTCCGCACGGGTGTCGGAATCGCTTATGTGACCACAATTCGAAAACGGAACTCCGAGACGGTCGACAGGGCGCTGGTTTTGCGGAATTCCGTTCCGGGGCCAAATACCCCCCAGAGCGTGTGTACTAGTACACCGACTGCCGTACCCTCCAGTCGTATGTGGATATTTGTTCGCCCGGGGTTCGGAACCGCTCGCGAGGCCCCAAATCAGAATCGGCACTTCGAGCCAGTCGGTAAAAGGTCGCGTTCGGAGATTTCCGGTCCGGCGCCCAATTCCTCTTCGGGAGCGCGGTCGCGGGCAGCCGATGCGATCGCATACGGACACCCCTTCGCTCAAACGGGCGTAACTTTTCGCTCGGTTATCGGAATCGCTTATAAGACCCCAATTCGGAATCGGCACTCAGAGGCGCTCGACGCCCCCTTATTGCCGCAGGCGATAAGATGTCGTTTCGGGGTCGTAAAACCTTCGTTTCGCACTGCGAAATTGCGATTCTAGTCGATGATATCCCCGATTCAAGGTTTTTTGCCAGTAGCGACTCCCTCGATTGTGCGAATCGCTGGCAGAGCCCACACGCGGAGCCGCCCAGTCACAACGATCGGAAGTCGTGTTCAACTCGACGCGAGATCTTCTCCCCAGGTCGTGGATATGGGTGCCCGAACATCGCCGATATAGTCACCCCCACCGGTTTATTCCCACCCCTTCAGCGAAAGAATGGGCATAACTTTTCGCACGGGTGTCGAAATCGCTTATGTGACCACAATTCGGAATCGGCACTCCGAGACGGTCGACAGGGCACTGGTTTCGCGGAATTCTGTTCTGGGGCCAAAATACCCCCGGAGCGTATGTACTAGTACACCGACTGCCGTACCCTCCAGTCGGATGTGGATATTTGTTCGCCAGGGGTTCGGAACACGCTCGCGAGCCCCAAATCAGAATCGGCACTTCGACCCAGTCGGTAAAAGGTCACGTTCGGATATTCCGGTCCGACGCCCAAATTCCTCTCCGGGAGTGCGGTCGTGGGCAGCCGATGCGATCGCATACGACACCCCTTCGCTCAAACGGGCGTAACTTTTCGCTCGGTTATCGGAATCGCTTATAAGACCCCAATTCGGAATCGGCACTCAGAGGTGCTCGACCCCCGTTATTGCCGCAGGCGATAAGACGTCGTTTCGGGGTCGAAAAACCTTCGTTTCGAACTCCGAAATTGCGATTCTAGTCGATGATCTCCCCGATTCCAAGGTTTTTTGCCAGTATTGACTCCCTCGATTGTGAGAATCGCTGGCGGAGCCCACACGCGGAGCCGCCCAGTCACACGATCGGAAGTCGTGTTCAACTCGACGCGAGATCTCCTCCCCAGGTCGTGGATATGGGTGCCCGAACATCGCCGTTATAGTCACCCCTTCCGGTTTATTCCCACCCCCTCAGCGAAAGAATTGGGCATAACTTTTCGCACGGGCGTCGGAATCGCTTATGTTACCACAATTCGGATCGGCACTCCGTGACGGTCGACAGGGCGCTGGTTTCGTGGAATTTCGTTCTGGGGAAAAAATACCCCCCGGAGCGTGTGTACAAGTACACAGACTGCCGTACCCTCGTCGGATGTGGATATTTGTTCGCTCGGGTTCGGAACCGCTCGCGAGCCCCAAATCAGAATCGGCACTTCGACCCGGTCGGTAAAAGGTCACGTTCGGAGATTTCCGGTCCAGCGCCCAAATTCCTCTCCGGGAGCGCGGTCGCGGGCAGCCGATGCGATCGCATACGGACACCCCTTCGCTCAACGGGCGTAACTTTTCACACGGTTATCGAATCGCTTATAAGACCCCAATTCGGAATCGGCACTCAGAGGCGCTCGACGCCCCCTTATTGCACAAGAAATAGACGTCGTTTCGGGGTCGAAAAACCTTCGTTTCGCACTCCGAAATTACGATTCTAGTCAATCATCTCTCCGATTCCAATGTTTTTTGCCAGTAGCGACTCCCTCGATTGTGCGAATCAGTGGCGGAGCCCACAGCGGAGCCGCCCAGTCACAGCGATCGGAAGTCGTTTTCAACTCGACGCAAGATCTCCTCCCCAGGTCGTGGATATGGTGCCCGAACATCGCCGATATAGTCACCCCCTCCGTTTTATTCCCACCCCTTCAGCGAAAGAATTGCATAACTTCCGCACGGGCGTCGGAATCGCTTATGTGACCACAATTCAGAATCGGCACTCCGAGATGGTCGACAGGGCGCTGGTTTCGCGGAATTCCGTTCCGGGGCCAAAATACCCTCCGGAGCGTGTGTACTACGACACCGACTGCCGTACCCTCCAGTCGGATGTGGATATTTGTTCGCACGGGGTTCGGAACCGCTCGCGAGGCCCCAAATCAGAATCGGCACTTCGACCCGGTAGGTTAAGGTCACGTTCGGAGATTTCCGGTCCGGCGCCCAAATTCCTCTCCGGGAGCGCGGTCGCGGGTAGCCGATGCGATCGCATACGGACACCCCTTCGCTCAAACGATCGTAACTTTTCGCTCGGTTATCAGAATCGCTTATAAGACCCCATTCGGAATCGGCACTCAGAGGCGCTCGATGCTCCCTGAATGCCGTAGGCGATAAGACGTCGTTTCGGGGTCGAAAAACCTTCGTTTCGCTCTCCGAAATTGCGATTCTAGTCGATGATCTCCCCGATTCCATTTTTGCCAGTAGCGACTCCCTCGATTGTGCGAATCGCTGGCGGAGCCCACACGCGGAGCCGCCCAGTCACAGCGATCGGAAGTCGTGTTCAACTCGACGCGAGATCTCCTCCCCAGGTCGTGGATATGGGTGCCCGAACATCGCCGCTATAATCACCCCCTCCGGTTTAATCCCACCCCTTCAGCGAAAGTATTGGGCATAACTTTCCGCACGGGCGTCGGAATCGCTTATGTGACCACAATTCGGGATCGGCACTCCGAGACGGTCGATAGGGCACTGGTTTTGCAGAATTTCGTTCTGGGGCAAAAATACCCCCCGGAGCGTGTGTACTAGTACACCGACTGCCGTACCCTCCTGTCGGATGTGGATATTTGTTCGCCGTGGTGTCGGAACCGCTCGCGAGGCCCCAAATCAGAATCGGCACTTCGACCCATCGGTAAAAGGTCGCGTTCGGAGATTTCCGGTCCGGCGCCCAAATTCCTCTTCGGGAGCGCGGTCGCGGGCAGCCGATGCGATCGCATAACGACACCCCTTCGCTCAAACGGGCGTAACTTTTCGCTCAGTTATCGGAATCGCTTGTAACACCCCAATTCGCAATCGGCACTCAGAGGCGCTCGACGGCCCCTTATTGCCGCAGGCGATAAAATGTCGTTTCG
Source organism: Colocasia esculenta (assembly GCA_014218235.1). NCBI lineage: Eukaryota > Viridiplantae > Streptophyta > Magnoliopsida > Alismatales > Araceae > Colocasia > Colocasia esculenta. Next base: position 1,004,993 of record CM024761.1, read on the forward strand.
GGGTCGAAAAACCTTCGTTTCGCACTCCGAAATTGCGATTCTAGTCGATGATCTCCCAGATTCCTAGGTTTTTTGCCAATAGCGACTCCCTCGATTGTGCGAATCGCTGGAAGAGCCCACACGCGGAGCCGCCCAGTCACAGCGATCGGAAGTCATGTTAAACTCGACGTGAAATCTCCTCCCCAGGTCGTGGATATGGCTGCCCCAACATCGCCGATATAGTCACCCCCTCCGTTTCTTCCCACCCCTTCAGCGAAAGAATTGGGCATAACTTTCCGCACGGGCGTCGGAATCGCTTATGTGACCACAATTCGGGATCGGCACTCCGAGACGGTCGATAGGGCACTGGTTTTGCAGAATTTCGTTCTGGGGCAAAAATACCCCCCGGAGCGTGTGTACTAGTACACCGACTGCCGTACCCTCCTGTCGGATGTGGATATTTGTTCGCTCGTGGTTCGGAACCGCTCGCGAGGCCCCAAATCAGAATCGGCACTTCGACCCGATCGGTAAAAGGTCACGTTCGGAGATTTCCGGTCCGGCGCCCAAATTCCTCTCCGGAGCGCAGTCGCGGGCAGCCGATGCGATCGCATACGGACACCCCTTCGCTCGAACGGGCGTAACTTTTCGCTCGATTATCGGAATCGCTTATAAGACCCCAATTCGGAATCGGCACTCAGAGGCGCTCGACACCCCATGTCACCATTGGTGATAAGACGTCGTTTCGGGGTCGAAAAACCATCGTTTCGCACTCCGAAATATGATTCTAGTCGATGATCTCCCCGATTCCAAGATTTTTTGCCAGTAGCGACTCCCTCGATTGTGCGAATCGCTGGCGGAGCCCACACGCGAGCCGCCCAGTCACAGCGATCAGAAGTCGTGTTCAACTCGACACGAGATCTCCTCCCCCGATCGTGGATATGGGTGCCCGAACATCGCCGATATAGTCACCCCCTCCGGTTAATTCCCACCCCTTCAGCGAATGAATTGGGCATAACTTTTCGCACGGGCGTCGGAATAGCTTATGTGATCACAATTCGGAATCGGCACTTCGAGACAGTCGACAGGGCGCTGGTTTCATGGAATTCCGTTTTGGGGCCAAAATACCCCCCGTAGCGTGTGTACTAGGACACCGACTGCCGTACCCTCCAGTCGGATGTGGATATTTGTTCGCCCGGGGTTCGGAAGCGCTCGCGAGGCCCCAAATCAGAATCGGCACTTCGACCCGTCGGTAAAAGGTCACATTCGGTGATTTCCAGTCTGGCGCCCAAATTCTCTCCGGGAGCGCGGTCGCGGGCAGCCGATGCGATCGCATACGGACACCCCTTCACTCAAACGGGCGTAACTTTTCGCTCGGTTATCGCAATCGCTTATACCCCAATTCGGAATCGGCACTCACAGGCGCTCGACCCTGCTTATCGCCTCTGGCGATAAGACGTCGTTTTGGGGTCGAAAAACCTTCGTTTCGCACTCCGAAATTGCGATTCTAGTCGATGATCTCCCCGATTCCAAGGTTTTTTGCCAGTAGCGACTCCCTTGATTGTGCGAATCGCTGGAGGAGCCCACACGCGGAGCCGCCCAATCACAGCGATCGGAAGTCGTGTTCAACTCGACGCGAGATCTCCTCCCCAGGTCCTGGATATGGGTGCCCGAACATCGCCGATATAGTCACCCCCTACGGTTTATTCCCACCCCTTCAGCGAAAGAACTGGGCATAACTATCCGCACGGGCGTCAGAATCGCATATGTGACCACAATTCGGAATCGGCACTCCGAGACGGTCGACAGGGCGCTGGTTTCGCGGAATTCCGTTCCGGGCTAAAGTACCCCCGGAGCGTGTGTACTAGTACACCGACTGCCGTACCCTCCAATCGGATGTGGATATTTGTTCGCCCGGGGTTCGGAAGCGCTCGCGACGCCCCAAATCAGAATCGGCACTTCGACCCGGTCGGTAAAAGGTCACGTTCGGAGATTTCCAGTCTTGCGCCCAAATTCCTCTCCGGGAGCGCGGTCGGGCGCCGATGCGATCGCATACGGACACCCCTTCGCTCAAACGGGCATAACTTTTCGTCGCGGTTGTCGGAATCGCTTATAAGACTCCAATTTGGAATCGGCACTCAGAGGCGCTCGACGCCCCCTTATCGCCAAGGCGATAAGATGTCATTTCGGGGTCGAAAAAGCTTCGTTTCGCACTCCGAAATTGCGATTCTAGTCGATGATCTCCCCGATTCCAAAGAGTTTTTGCCAGTAGCGACTCCCTCAATTGTGCGAATCGTTGGCGGAGCCCACACGCGGAGCCACCCAGTCACAGCGATCGGAAGTCGTGTTCAACTCGACGCGAGATCTCCTCCCCATGTCGTGGATATGGGTGCCCGAACATCGCCGATATAGTCACCCCCTCCGGTTTATTCCCACCACTTCAGCGAATGAATTGGGCATAACTTTCCGCAGGGTGTCGGAATCGCTTATGTGACCACAATTCGCAATCGGCACTACGAGACGGTCGACAGGGCGGTGGTTTCGCGGAATTCCGTTCCGGGGCCAAAATCCCCCCCGGACCGTGTGTACTAGTACACCGACTGCCGTACCCTCCAGTCCGAGGTGGATATTTGTTCGCCCGGGGTTCGGAAATGCTCGCGAGGGCCCAAATCAGAATCGGCACTTCGACCAGTCGGTAAAAGGTCATGTTCGGAGATTTCCGGTCCGGCGCCCAAATTCCTCTCCGGGAGCGCGGTCGCGGGCAGCCGATGCGATCGCATACGGACACCCCTTCGCTCAAACGGGCGTAACTTTTCGCTCGGTTATCGGAATCGCTTGTAAGACCCCAATTCGGAATCGGCACTCAGAGGCGCTCGACGACCCCTTATTGCCGCAGGCGATAAGACGTCGTTTTGGGGTCGAAAAACCTTCGTTTCGCACTCCAAAATTGCGATTCTAGTCGATGATCTCCCATTTCCAAGGTTTTTTGCCAATAGCGACTCCCTCGATTGTGCGAATCGCTGGCGGAGCCCACAGACGGAGCCGCCCAGTCACAGCGATCGGAAGTCGTGTTCAACTCGACGCGAGATCTCCTCCCCAGGGCATGGATATGGGTGCCCAAACATCGCCGATATAGTCACCCCCTCCAGTTTATTCCCACCCCTTCAGCGAAAGAATTAGGCATAACTTTCCGCACGGGCGTCGGAATCGCTTATGTGACCACAATTCGAAATCGGCACTCCGAGACGGTCGACAGGGCGCTGGTTTCATGGAATCCGTTTCGGGGACAAAATACCCCCCGGAGCGTGTGTACTAGTACACCGACTGCCGTACCCTCCAGTCGGATGTGGATATTTGTTCGCCCGGGGTTCGGAAGAACTCGCGAGGCCCCAAATCAGAATCGGCACTTCGACCCGGTCGGTAAAGGGTCACGTTTGGAGATTTCCGGTCTGGCGCCCAAATTCCTCTCCGGGAGCGCGGTCGCGGGCAGCCGATGCGATCGCATACGGACTCCCCTTCGCTCAAACGGGCGTAACTTTTCGCTCGGTAATCGGAATCGCTTATAAGACCCCAATTCGGAATCGGCACTCAGAGCCGCTCGATGACCCCGTATGTCCGCAGGCGATAAGACGTCGTTTCGCGGTCGAAAAACCTTCGTTTTGCACTCCGAAATTGCGATTCTAGCGATGATCTCCCGATTCCAAGGTTTTTTGCCAGTAGTAGCGACTCCCTCGATTGTGCGAATCGCTGGCGGAGCCCACACGCGGAGCGCCCAGTCACAGTGATCGAAAGTCGTGTTCAACTCGACGCGAGATCTCCTTCCCAGGTCCTGGATATGGGTGCCCGAATATCGCCGATATAGTCACCCCCTCTGGTTTATTCCTACCCCTTCAGCGAAATAATTGGGCATAACTATCTGCACGGGCATCGGAATCGCTTATATGACCACAATTCGGAATCGGCACTCCGAGACGGTCGACAGGGCGCTGGTTGGCGGAATTCCGTTCCGGGGTCAAAATACCCCCAGGAGCGTGTGTACTAGTACACCGACTGCCGTACCCTCCAGTCGGATGTGGATATTTGTTCGCCCGGGGTTCGGAAGCGCTCGCGAGGCCCAAATCAGATTGGCACTTCGACCCGGTCGGTAAAAGGTCACGTTCAGGGATTTCCGGTCTGGCGCCCAAATTCCTCTCCGGGAGCGCGGTTGCGGGCAGCCGATGCGATCGCATACGGACACCCCTTCGCTCAAACGGGCGTAACTTTTCGCTCGGTTATCGGAATCGCTTATAAACCCCAATTCGGAATCGGCACTCAGAGGCGCTCGACACAATCTTATTGCCGCAAGCGATAAGACGTCATTCGGGGTCGAAAAACATTCGTTTCGCACTCCGAAATTGCAATTCTAGTCAATGATCTCCCCTATTCCAAGGTTTTTTGCCAGTAGCGACTCCCTCGATAGTGCGAATCCCTGGCGGAGCCCACACGCGGAGCCGCCCAGTCACAGCGATCGGAAGTCGTGTTCAACTCGACGCGAGATCTCCTCCCCAGGTCGTGGATATGGGTTCCCGAACATCGCCGATATAGTCACCCCCTCTGGTTTATTCCCACCCCTTCAGCGAAAGAATTGGGCATAACTATCCGCACGGACGTCGGAATCGCTTATGTGACCACAATTCGGAATCGGCACTCCGAGAGGGTCGACAGGGCGCAGGTTTCGCGGAATTCTGTTCCGGGGCCAAAATACCCCCCGGAGCGTGTGTCCTAGTACACCGACTGCCGTACCCTCCAGTCGGATGTGGATTTTGTTCGCCCGGGGTTCGGAAGCGCTCGCGAGGACCCAAATCAGAATTGGCACTCGACCCGGTCGGTAAAAGGTCACGTTCGGGATTTCCGGTCTGGCGCCCAAATTCCTCTCCGGGAGCACGGTCGCGGGCAGCCGATGCGATCGCATACGGACACCCCTCGCTCAAACGGGCGTAACGTTTCGCTCGGTTATCGGAATCGCTTATAAGACCGCAATTCGGAATCGGCACTCAGAGGCGCTCGACGACCCCTTATTGCCGCAGGCGATAAGACGTCGTTTCGGGGTCGAAAAACCTTCGTTTCGCACTCCGAAATTGCGATTGTAGTCGACGATCTTCCCTATTCAAGGTTTTTTGCCAGTAACGACTCCCTCGATTGTGCGAATCGCCGGAGGAGCCCACACGCGGAGCCGCCCAGTCACAGCGATCGGAAGTCGTGTTCAAATAGACGCGAGATTCCTCCCCAGGTCATGGATAGGGGTGCCGAACATCGCCGATATAGTCACCCCCTCCGATTATTCCCACCCCTTCAGCGAAAGAACTGGGCAGAACTATCCGCACGGGCGTCGGAATCGCTTATGACCACAATCGGAATCGGCACTCCGAGACGGTCGCATGGCGCGTGGTTTCGCGGAATTTCGTTCTGGGGCAAAAACCCCCCGGAGCGTGGTACTAGTACACCGACTGCCGTACCCTCCAGTCGGATGTGGATATTTGTTCGCTCGGGGTTCGGAACCGCTCGCGAGGCCCAAATCAGAATCGGCACTTCGACCCGACGGTAAAAGCTCACGTTCGGAGATTTCTGGTCCGCGCCCAATTCCTCTCCGGGAGCGCGGTCGCGGGCAGCCGATGCGATCGCATACGGACACCCCTTCGCTCAAACGGGCGTAACTTTTCGCTCGGTTATCGGAATCGCTTATAAGACCCCAATTCGGAATCGGCACTCAGAGGCGCTCGACACCCCTTGTCACCATAGGTGATAAGAAGTCGTTTCGGGGTCGAAAAACCTTCGTTTCGCACTCCGAAATTACGATTCTAGTCGATGATCTCCCCGATTCCAAGTTTTTTGCCAGTAGCGACCCCCTCGATTGTGCGAATCGCTGGCGGACCCACACGCGGAGCCCCCAGTCACAGTGATCGGAAGTCGTGTTCAACTCGATGCGAGATCTCCCCCCAGTCGTGGATATGGGTGCCCGAACATCGCCGATATAGTCACCCCCTCCGGTTTATTCCCACCCCTTCAGCGAAAGAATTGGGCATAACTTTCCGCACGGGCGTCGGAATCGCTTATGTGACCACAATTCGGAATCGGCACTCCGAGACGGTCGACAGGGCGCTGGTTTTGCGGAATTCCGTTCCGGGGCCAAAATACCCCCCGGAGCGTGTGTACTAGTACACCGACTGCCGTACCCTCCAGTCGGATGTGGATATTTGTTCGCCCGGGATTCGGAACCGCTCGCGAGGCCCCAAATCAGAATCGGCACTTCGAGCCGGTCGGTAAAAGGTCGCGTTCGGAGATTTCCGGTCCGGCGCCCAAATTCCTCTTCGGGAGGGCGGTCGCGGGCAGCCGATGCGATCGCATACGGACACCCCTTCGCTCAAACGGGCGTAACTTTTCGCTCGGTTATCGGAATCGCTGTAAAGACCCAATTCGCAATCGGCACTCAGAGGCGCTCGACGCCCCCTTATTGCCGCTGCGATAATTGTCGTTTCGGGGTCAAAAAACCTTCGTTTCGCACTCTGAAATTGCGATTCTAGTCGATGATCTCCCAGATTCCAAGGTTTTTTGCCAGTAGCGACTCCCTCGATTGTGCGAATCGCTGGAAAGCCCACACGCGGAGCCGCCCAGTCACAGCGATCGGAAGTCGTGTTCAACTAGACGTGAAATCTCCTCCCCAGGTCGTGGATATGGCTGCCCGAACATCGCCGATATAGTCACCCCCTCCGGTTTATTCCCACCCCTTCAGCGAAAGAATTGGGCATAACTTTCCGCACGGGCGTCGGAATCGATTATGTGACCACAATTCGGAATCGGCAATCCGAGACGGTCGATAGGGCACTGGTTTCGCGGAATTTCGTTCTGGGGCAAAAATACCCCCCGGAGCGTGTGTACTAGTACACCGACTGTCGTACCCTCCAGTCGGATGTGGATATTTGTTCGCCCGGGGTTCGGAAGCGCTCGCGAGACCCAAATCAGAATTGGCACTTCGACCCGGTCGGTAAAAGGTCACGTTCAGGGATTTCCGGTCTGGCGCCCAAATTCCTCTCCGGGAGCACGGTCGCGGGCAGCCGATGCGATCGCATACGGACACCCCTTCGCTCAAACGGGCGTAACTTTTCGCTCGGTTATCGGAATCGCTTATAAGACCCCAATTCGGAATCGGCACTCAGAGGCGCTCGACACCCCTTGTCACCATAGGTGATAAGACGTCGTTTCGGGGTCGAAAAACCTTCGTTTCGCACTCCGAAATTACGATTCTAGTCGATGATCTCCCCGATTCCAAGATTTTTTGCCAGTAGCGACTCCCTCGATTGTGCGAATCGCTGGCAGAGCCCACACGCGGAGCCGCCCAGTCACAGTGATCGGAAGTCGTGTTCAACTCGACGCGAGATCTCCTCCCCAGGTCGTGGATATGGGTGCCCGAACATCGCCGATATAGTCACCCCCTCCGGTTTATTCCCACCCCTTAGCGAAAGAATGGGCATAACTATCCGCACGGGCGTCGGAATCGCTTATGTGACCACAATTCGGAATCGGCACTCCGAGACGGTCGGCAGGGCGCTGGTTTCGCGGAATTCCGTTCCGGGGCCAAAATACCCCCGGGAGCGTGTGTACTAGTACACCGACTGCCGTACCCTCTAGTCGGATGTGGATATTTGTTCGCCCGGGGTTCGGAACCACTCGCGAGGCCCCAAATCAGAATCGGCACTTCGACCCGGTCGGTAAAAGGTCACGTTCCGAGATTTCCGGTCCGGCGCCCAAATTCCTCTCCGGAGCGCGGTCGCGGGCACCGATGCGATCGCATACGGACACCCCTTCGCTCAAACGGCGTAAGTTTTCGCTCGGTTATCGGAATCGCTTATAAGACCCCAATTCGGAATCGGCACTCAGAGGCGCTCGACGCCCCTTATTGCCGCTGGTGATAAGACGTCGTTTCGGGGTCGAAAAACCTTCGTTTCGCACTCCGAAATTGCGATTCTAGTCGATGATCTCCCCAATTCCAAGGTTTTTTGCCAGTAGCGACTCCCTTGATTGTGCGAATCGCTGGCGGAGCCCACACGCGGAGCCGCCCAGTCACAGTGATCGGAAGTCGTGTTCAACTCGACGCGAGATCTCCTCCCCAGGTCGTGGATATGGGTGCCCGAACATCGCCGATATAGTCACCCCCTCCGATTTATTCCCACCCCTTCAGCGAAAGAATTGGGCATAACTATCCGCACGGGCGTCGGAATCACTTATGTGCCCACAATTCAGAATCGGCACTCCGAGATGGTCGACAGGGCGCTGGTTTTGCGGAATTCCGTTCCGGGGCCAAAATACCCGCCGGAGCGTGTGTACTAGTACACCGACTGCCGTACCCTCCAGTCGGATGTGGATATTTGTTTGCCCGGGGTTCGGAACCACTCGCGAGGCCCCAAATCAGAATCGCACTTCGACCCAGTCGGTAAAAGGTCACGTTCGGAGATTCCTGTCCGGCTCCCAATTCCTCTCGGGAGCGCGGTCGCGGGCAGCCGATGCGATCGCATACGGACACCCCTTCGCTCAAACGGGCGTAACTTTTCGCTCGGTTATCGGAATCGCTTATAACCCCCAATTCGGAATCGGCACTCAAAGGCGCTCGATGCCTCCTATTGCCGCAGGCGATAAGACATAGTTTTGGGGTCGAAAAACCTTCGTTTCGCACTCCGAAATTGCGATTCTAGTCGATGATCTCTCTGATTCCAAGGTTTTTTGCCAGTAGCGACTCTCTCGATTGTGCGAATCGCTGGCGGAGCCCACACGCGGAGCCGCCCAGTCACAGTGATTGGAAGTCGTGTTCAACTCGACGCGAGATCTCCTCCCTAAGTCGTGGATATGGGTGCCCTAACATCGTCGATATAGTCACCCCCTCCGGTTTATTCCTACCCCTTCAGCGAAAGAATTGGGCATAACTTTCCGCACGGGCGTCGGAATCGCTTATGTGACCACAATTCGGAATCAGCACTCCGAGACGGTCGACAGGGAGCTGGTTTCGCGGAATTCCTTTCCGGGGCCAAAATACCCCCGGAGTGTGCATACTAGTACACCGACTGCCGTACCCTCCAGTCGGATGTGGATATTTGTTCGCCCGGGGTTCGGATCAGCTCGTGAGGCCCCAAATCAGAATCGGCACTTCGACCCGGTCTGTAAAAGGTCACATCGGAGATTTCCGGTCTGGCACCCAAATTACTCCTCCGGGAGCGCGGTCGTGGGCAGGCGATGCGATCGCATACGGACACCCCTTCGCTCAAGCGGGCGTAACTTTTCACTCGGTTATCGGAAACGCTTATAAGACCGCAATTCGGAATCGGCACTCGGAGGCGCTCGATGCCCCTTATTGCCGCAGGCGATAAGACGTCATTTCGCGGTCGAAAAACCTTCGTTTCGCACTCCAAAATTGCGATTCTAGTCAATGATCTCCCAGATTCCAAGGTTTTTTGCCCGTAGCGACTCCCTCGATTGTGCGAATCGCTGGCGGAGCCCATGGGAGGAGCCTCCCAGTCACAGCGATTGGAAGTGTGTTCAACTCGACGCGAGATCTCCTCCCCAGGTCGTGGATATGGGTGCCCGAACATCTCCGATTTGGTCACCCCCTCCGGTTTATTCCCACCCCTTCAGCGAAAGAATTGGGCTTAACTATCCGCACGGGCTTCGGAATCGCTTATGTGACCACAATTCGGAATCGGCACTCCGAGACGGTCGATAGGGCGCTGGTTTCGCGGAATTCCGTTCCGGGGCCAAAATACCCCCGGAGCGTGTGTACTAGTACACCGACTACCGTACTCTCCAGTCGGATGTGGATATCGGAACCACTCGCGAGGCCCCAAATCAGAATCGGCACTTCGACCCGGTCGGTAAAAGGTCACGTTCGGAGATTTCCGGTCCGGCGCCCAAATTCCTCTCCGGGAGCGCGGTCGCGGGCAGCCGATGCGATCGCATACGGACACCCCTTCGCTCAAACGGGCGTAACTTTTCGCTCGGTTATCGGAATCGCTTATAAGACCCCAATTCGGAATCGGCACTCAGAGGCGCTCGACGCCCCATTATTGCCGTAGGTGATAAAACGTCGTTTCGGCGTCGAAAAACCTTCGTTTCGCACTCCGAAATTGCGATTCTAGTCGATGATCTCCCCGATTCCAAGGTTTTTTGCCAGTAGCGACTCCCTCGATTGTGCGAATCGCTGGCGGAGCCCACACGCGGAGCCGCCCAGTCACAGTGATCGGAAGTAGTGTTCAACTCGCTCGAGATCTCCACCCCAGGTCGGGGATATGGGTGCCCGAACATCGCCGATATAGTCACCCCCTCCGGTTTATTCCACCCCTTCAGCGAAAGAATTGGGCATAACTTTCCGCACGGGCGTCGGAATCGCTTATGTGACCACAATTAGGAATCGGCACTCCGAGACGGTCGACAGGGCGTTGGTTTCGCGAAATTCTGTTCCGGGGCCAAAATACCCCCAGAGCTTGTGTACTAGTACACCGACTGCCGTACCCTCCAGTCGGATGTGGATATCGGAACACTCGGGAGGCCCCAAATCAGAATCGGCACTTCGACCCGGTCTGTCAAAGGTCACGTTCGGAGATTTCCGGTCTGGCGCCCAAACTCCTCTCCGGGAGCGCGGTCGCGGTCAGCCGATGCGATCGCATACGGACAACCCTTCGCTCAAACGGGCGTAACTTTTCGCTCGGTATCGGAATCGCTTATAAGACCCCAATTCGAAATCGGCACTCAGAGGCGCTCGACGACCACCTTGTTGCCTCAGGCGATAAGACGTCATTTGGGGTCTAAAAACTTCATTTCGCACTCCAAAATTGCCATTCTAGTCGATGATCTCCCCGATTCCAAGGTTTTTTGCCAGTAGCGACTCCCTCGATTGTGCGAATCGCTGGCGGAGCCCACACGCGGAGCCGCCCAGTCACAGCGATCGGAAGTAGTGTTCAACTCGACGCGAGACCTCCTCCCCAGGTCGTGGATATGCGGTGCCCGAACATCGCCAATATAGTCACCCCCTCCGGTTTATTCCCACCCCTTCAGCGAAAGAATTAGGCATAACTTTCCGCACAGGCGTCGGAATCGCTTATGTGACCACAATTAGGAATCGGCACTCCGAGACGGTCGACAGGGCGCTGGTTTTGCGGAATTCCGTTCCGGGGCCAAAATACCCTCCGGAGCGTGTGTACTAGTACACCGACTGCCGTACCCTCCAGTCGGATGTGGATATAGGAACCACTCGGGAGGCCCCAAATCAGAATCGGCACTTCAACCCGGTCGGTAAAAGGTCACGTTCGGAGATTTCCGGTCCGGCGCCCAAATTCCTCTCCGGAGCGCAGTCGTGGGCAGCCGATGCGATCGCATACGGACAACCCATCGCTCAAACGGGCGTAACTTTTCGCTCGGTTATCGGAATCGCTTATTTGGGGTCGAAAAACCTTCGTTTCGCACTCCGAAATTGCGATTCTAGTCGATGATCTCCCCTATTCCAAGGTTTTTTACGAGTAGCGACTCCCTCGATTGTGCGAATCGCTGGCAGAGCCCACACGCGGAGCCGCCCAATCACAGCGATCGGAAGTCGTGTTCAACTCGACGCGAGATCTCCTCCCCAGGTCGTGGATATGGGTGCTCGAACATCGCCGATTCAGTCACCCCCTCCGGTTTATTCCCACCCCTTCAGCGAAAGAATTGGGCATAACTATCCGCAAGGGCGTCGGAATCTCTTATGTGACCACAATTCGGAATCGGCACTCCGAGACGGTCGACAGGGCGCTGGTTTAGCGGAATTCCGTTCCGGGGCCAAAATACCCCCCGGAGGTGTGTACTAGTACACCGACTGCCGTACCCTCCAGTCGGATGTGGATATTTGTTCGCCCGGGGTTCGGAACCACTCGCGAGCCCCCAAATCAGAATCGGCACTTCGACCCGGGCGGTAAAAGGTCACGTTCGGAGATTTCCGGTCCGCGCCCAAATTCCTCTCCGGGAGCGCGGTCGCGGGCAGCCGATGCGATCGCATACGGACAACCCTTCGCTCAAACGGGCGTAACTTTTCGCTCGGTTATCGGAATCGCTTATAAGACCCCAATTCGGAATCGGCACTCAGAGGCGCTCGACGCCACCTTGTTGCCGCAGGCGATAAGACGTCATTTTGGGGTCTAAAAACCTTCATTTCGCACACTAAAATTGCGATTCTAGTCGATGATCTCCCCGATTCCAAGTTTTTTGCCCGTAGCGACTCCAATTCGATTGTGCGAATCGCTGGCGGAGCCCTCACGCGGAGCCGCCCAGTCACAGTGATCGGAAGTCGTGTTCAACTTGATGCGAGATCTCCTCCCCAGGTCGTGGATATGGGTGCCCGAACATCGCCGATATAGTCACCCCCTCCGGTTTATTCCTACCCCTTCAGCGAAAGAATTGGGCATAACTTTCCGCACGGGCGTCGGAATCGCTTATGTGACCACAATTCAAAATCGGCACTCTGAGACGGTCGACAGGGCGCTGGTTTCGCGGAATTCCGTTCCGGGGCCAAAATACCCCCCGGAGCGTGTGTACTAGTACACCGACTGCCGTACCCTCCAGTCAGATGTGGATATTTGTTCGGCCGGGGTTCGGAACCGCTCGCGAGGCCCCAAATCAGAATCGGCACTTCGACCCGGTCGGTAAAAGGTCACGTTCGGAGATTTCCGGTCCGGCGCCCAAATTCCTCTCCGGGAGCACGGTCGCGGGCAGCCGATGCGATTGCATACGGACACCCCTTCGCTCAAACGGGCGTAACTTTTCGCTCGGTTATCGGAATCGCTTATAAGACCCCAATTCGGAATCGGCACTCAGAGGCGCTCGACGCCACGTTATTGCCGCAGGTGATAAGACGTCATTTTGGGGTCTAAAAACCTTCATTTCGCACTACAAAATTGCGATTCTAGTCGATGATCTCCCCGATTCCAAGGTTTTTTGCCCGTAGCGACTCCAACCAACTCGACGAGAGATCTCCTCCCTGGTCGTGGATATGGGTGCCCGAACATCACCGATATAGTCACGCCCTCCGTTTGTTCCCACCCCTTCAGCGAAAGAATTGGGCATAACTTTCCGCATGGGCATCGGAATCGCTTATGTGACCACAATCGGAATCGGCACTCTGAGACGATCAATAGGGAGCTGGTTTTGCGGAATTCCGTTTCGGGGCCAAAATTCCTATCGGAGCATGTGTACTAGTACACCGACTACCGTACCCTCCGGTTGGACGTGAATATTTATTCGCCCGGGAGTCAGAACCGCCCGCGAGGCCCCAATTTAGAATCGACACTTCGACCCAGTCGGTAAATGGTCGCATTCAAAGATTTCTGGTGCGGCGCCAGAATTCCTCTGCGGGAGCACGGTCGCAGGCTGCCGATGCGATCGCATAAGGACACTGCTTCGCTCAAACGGGGATAACTTTTCGCTCGGTTATCGGAATCGCTTATAGACCCCAATTCGGAATCGGCACGTAGAGACGCTCGATGCCCTCTTATTGCCTCAGGGGATAAGACGTCAATTTGGGGTCAAAAAACCTTCATTTCGTACTCCGAAATTGTGATTCTAACTAACGATATCCCCTATTCCAAGGTTTTTTGGCAGTAGCGACTTCCTCGATTACGAGAATCGCTGGCGGAGCCCACACGCGGAGCCGCCCAGTCACAGCGATCGGAAGTCGTGTTCAACTCGACGCGAGATCTCTTCCCCAGGTAGTGGATATGGGTGCTCGAACATCGCCGATATAGTCACCCCCTCCGGTTTATTCCCACCCCTTCAACGAAAGTATTGGGATAACTTTCCGCACGGCATCGGAATCGCTTATGTGACCACAATTCGGAATTGACACTCCGAGAAGGTCGACAGGGCGCTGGTTTCACGAAATTTCGTTCTGGGCCAAAATTCTCCCCAGAGCGTGTGTACTAGTACACCGACTGTCATACCCTCCGGTCAGATGCGGATATTTATTCGCCCGGGGTCGGAACGGCCTATGAGGCCCCAATTCGGAATCGGCACTTCGACCCGGTCGGTAAATGGTCGCATTCAAAGATTTTTGGTGCGGCGCCCAAATTCCTCTGCGGGAGCGCGGTCGCAGGCTGCCGATGCGATCTCCTACGGACACTGCTTCGCTCAAACGGGCATAACTTTTCGCTCGGTTATTAGAATCGCTTATAAGACCCCAATTCGGAATCGGCACGCAGAGGCGCTCAATGTCCCCACATTGCCTCCGGCGATAAGATGTCGTTTCGGGGTCGAAAAACCTTCATTTTGCACTCTGAAATTGCGATTCTAACCGATGACCTCCCCAATTCCAAGGTTTTGTGTCAGTAGCGACTCCCTCGATTACGCGAATCGCTGGCGAAGCCCACACGCGGAGCCGCCCAGTCACAGCGATCGGAAGCTGTGTTCAACTCGACGCGAGATCTCCTCCCCAGGTCGTGGATATATGTGCCCGAACATCGCCGATATAGTCACTCCTCTGGTTTATTCCCACCCCTTCAGCGAAAGAATTGGGCATAACTTTCCGCACGGCCATCGGAAACGCTTATGTGACCACAATTCGGAATCGGCACTCAGAGACGGTCGACAGGGAGCTGATTTCGCGGAATTCCCTTCCGGGGCCGAAATCCTCCCCCCCCCCCCGGAGCGTGTGTACTAGTACACCGACTGCCGTACCCTTCGGTCGGAAGCGGATATTTATTCGCCCGGGGGTCGGAACTGCCCGCGAGGCCCCAATTCAGAATCGACACTTCGACCCGTCGGTAAATGGTCGCATTCAAAGATTTCTGGTGCGGCGCCAAAATTCCTCTGCGGGAGCGCGGTCGCAGGCTGCCGATGCGATCGCATAAGGACACTGCTTCGCTCAAACGGGGATAACTTTTCGCTCGGTTATCGGAATCGCTTATAAGACCCCAATTCGGAATCGGCACGCAGAGACGCTCGATGCCCTCTTATTGCCTCAGGGGATAAGACGTCAATTTGGGGTCAAAAAACCATCATTTCGTACTCCAAAATTGTGATTCTAACTGACGATATCCCCTATTCCAAGGTTTTTTGCCGTCCAGTCACAGCGATCGGAAGTCGTGTTCAACTCGACGCGAGATCTCCTCCCCAGGTTGTGGATATGGGTGCCCGAACATCGCCGATATAGTCACCCCCTCCGGTTTATTCCCACCCCTTCAACGAAAGTATTGGGCATAACTTTCCGCACGGCATCGGAATCGCTTATGTGACCACAATTCGGAATCGACACTCCGAGAAGGTCGACAGGGCGCTGGTTTCACGAAATTTCGTTCTGGGCCAAAATTCTCCCCCGGAGCGTGTGTACTAGTACACCGACTGTCGTACCCTCCGGTCGGATGAGGATATTTATTCGCCCGGGGGTCGGAACTGCCTATGAGGCCCCATTCGGAATCGGCACTTCGACCCGGTCGGTAAATGGTCGCATTCAAAGATTTTTGGTGCGGCGCCCAATTCCTCTGCGGGAGCGCGGTCGCAGGCTGCCGATGCGATCGCCTACGGACACTGCTTCGCTCAAACGGCATAACTTTTCGCTCGGTTATTAGAATCGCTTATAAGACCCCAATTCGGAATCGGCACGCAGAGGCGCTCAATGTCCCCACATTGCCTCCGGCGATAAGATGTCGTTTCGGGGTCGAAAAACCTTCATTTTGCACTCTGAAATTGCGATTCTAACCGATGATCTCCCTAATTCCATGGTTTTTTGGCAGTAGCGACTCCCTCGATTACGCGAATCGCTGGCGGAGCCCACACGCGGAGCCGCCCAGTCACAGCGATCGGAAGCTGTGTTCAACTCGACGCGAGATCTCCTCCCCAGGTCGTGGTTATATGTGCCCGAACATCGCCGATATAGTCACTCCTCTGGTTTATTCCCACCCCTTCAGCGAAAGAATTAGGCATAACTTTCCGCACGGCCATTGGAAACGCTTATGTGACCACAATTCAGAATCAGCACTCAGAGACGGTCGACAGGGAGCTGATTTCGTGGAATTCCCTTCCGGGGACGAAATCCCCCCCCCCCTCGGAGCGTGTGTACTAGTACACCGACTGCCGTACCCTTTGGTCGGACGCGGATATTTATTCGCCCGGGGGTCGGAACCGCCCGCGAGTCCCCAATTCAGAATCGGCACTTTGACCCGGTCCGTAAATGGTCGCATTCAGAGATTTCTGAGCCGGCGCCCAAATTCCTCTCCGGGAGCGCGGTCGCAGGCTACCGATGCGATCGCATACGGACACCGCTTCGCTCAAACGGGCATAACTTTTCGCTCGGTTATCGGAATCGCTTATAAGACCCCCAATTCGGAATCGGCACGCAGAGGCGCTTGACGCCCCATTATTGCCTCAGGCGATAAGACATCGTTTCGGGGTCGAAAAACCTTCGTTTCGCACTCCGAAATTGCGATTCTAGCCGACGATCTCCCCTATTTCAAGGTTTTTTTGCAGTAGCGACTCCCTCGATTACGCGAATGGCTGGTGGAGCCCACACGCGGAGCCGCCCAGTCATAGCGATTGGAAGTCGTGTTTAACTCGACGCGAGATCTCCTCCCTACGTCGTGGATATGGGTGCCCGAACATCGCCGATATAGTCACCCCCTCCGGTTTATTCCCACCCCTTCAGCGAAAGAATTGGGCATAACTTTCCGCACGGCATCGGAATCGCTATGTGACCACAATTCGGAATCGACACTCCGAGACGGTCGACAGGGCGCTAGTTTCGCGGAATTCTGTTCCGGGGCCAAAATTCCCCCCCGGAGCGTGTGTACTGGTACACCGACTGTCGTACCCTCCAGTCGGACGCGGATATTTATTCGCCCGAAGGTCGGAACCGCCCGCGAGGCCCCAATTCAGAATCGGCACTTCGACCCAGTTGGTAAATGGTCGCATTCAAAGATTTCTGGTGCGGCGCCCAAATTCCTCTGCGGGAGCGCGGTCGCAGGCTGCCGATGCAATCGCATACGGACATTGCTTCGCTCAAACAGGGATAACTTTTCGCTCGGTTATCGGAATCGCTTATAAGACCCCAATTCGGAATCGGCACGCAGAGGCGCTCAATGCCCTCTTATTGCCTTAGGCGATAAGACATTGTTTTGGGGTCGAAAAACCTTCGTTTCGTACTCCAAAATTGTGATTCTAACCGACGATCTCCCCTATTCCAAGGTTTTTGGCAGTAACAACTCCCTCGATTACGCGAATCGCTGGCGGAGCCCATACGCGGAGCCGCCCAGTCACAGTGATCGGAAGTCGTGTTCAACTCGACGCAAGCTCTCCTCCCCAGGTCGTGGATATGGGTGCCCGAACATCGCCGATATGGTCACCCCCTCCGGTTTATTCCCAACGCTTCAGCGAAAGAGTTGGGCATAACATTCCGCACGGGCATCGGAATCGCTTATGTGACCACAATTCGGAATCGGCACTCCGAGACGGTCAACAGGGCGCTGATTTCGCGGAATTCCCTTTCGGGGCCAAAATTCCCCCCCGGAGCGTGTGTACTAGTACACCGATTGCCATACCCTACGGTCGGACGCAGATATTTATTCGCCCGGGGGTCGGAACCGCCCACGAGGCCCCAATTCAGAATCGGCACTTCGACCGGGTTGGTAAATGGTCGCATTCGGAGATTTCTGGTCCGGTGCCCAAATTCCTCTCTGGGAGAGCGGTCGCAGGCTGCCGATGCGATCGCATACGAACACCGCTTCGCTCAAACGGGCATAACTTTTCGCTCGATTATCGGAATCACTTATAAGACCCCCAATTCGAAATTGGCACGCAGAGGCACTCGACGCCCCCTTATTGCCTCAGGCGATAAGACGTCATTTCGGGGTCGAAAAACCTTCGTTTCGCTCTGAGAAATTGCGATTCTAGCCGACGATCTCCCCTATTCCAAGATTTTTTGGCAGTAGCGACTCCCTCGATTACACAAATTGCTGGCGGAGTCCACACGCGGAGCCGCCCAGTCACAGCGACCGGAAGTCGTGTTCAACTCGACGTGAGATATCCTCCCCAGGTCGTGGATATGGGTGCTCGAACATCGCCGATATAGTCACCCCCTCCGGTTTATTCCCATCCCTTCAGCAAAAGAATTGGGCATAACTTTTCGCACGGGCATCGGAATCGCTAATGTGACCACAATTCGGAATTATTTATTCGCCCGGGGGGTCGAAACCGCCCGCGAGGCCCCAATTCAGAATCGGCACTTAGACCCGGTCGGTAAATGGTCGCGCTCAGAGACTTTTGGTCCGGCGTCCAAATTCCTCTCCGGGAGCACGGTCGCAGGCTGCCGATGCCATCACATACGGACACCGCTTCACTCAAACGGGCATAACATTTTGCTCGGTTATCGGAATCGCTTATAAGACCCCCGATTCGGAATCGGCACGCAGAGGCGCTCGACGCCCCCTTATTGCCTCAGGCGATAAGACGTCGTTTCGGGGTCGAAAAACCTTCGTTTCGCACTCCGAAATTGCGATTCTAGCTGACGATCTCCCCTATTCTAAGGATTTTTGGCAGTAGTGACTCCCTCGATTACTGAATCGCTGGCGAAGCCCACACGTAGAGCCGCCCAGTCACAGCGATCGGAAGTCGTATTCAACTCGACGTGAGATCCCTCCTTGTAGACACGCGAATTTTCCCAACGCGGGCAAGTTTTCGAGTTGCGCTGTAACGCCCAAAATGACCCACTTTTTGCCCCACAAGAGTGTTTTTCCAATATTTCTGAATTTCACCTATTTTCCTTGGTGCTTCCCCTAGGAGGGGTCTGGTCGCAAAGGGGCACTCAGCGAGGGAATAGCGACGGTCAAATTTCCGTCGCTAATCTGTCGCCAATCAGCGACGGATTAGCGATGACAAAATATTCTGTCGCTGAACTGCCTTTTAAATTTGCGGCCACTTCAGTCGCCGCATTCTTCGAATGAAGAACATTAAAAGGCGTCGGTTTCGGTGGACGCGATTCATGAGCTTTCCGTCGCCATTCCGTCGCTGTTCCGGTCGACGCGTTTCTTGGAAGAACAATAAAAGGCGTCCACTGTAGTGGACGCGATTCAGAAAAATCACATCAACGTCCCGTCGGCTGACAGCGTACTCACGGGTCGGTTGCCTCGAAACCATGCGTATAAAACGCGTCCATTGTACTGGACGCGATTTTAAGGCGGTTCAGCAATTCGCGCTTATCAAACCGACCTTCTTTAAACGCGGCGGCTGTCCTGGACGCGATTTTGACCCAGAACCTTAAATCTTAGCCAGCGCTTCACCTGGAGGAAGGGGGGCTTTTCATTTTGGGTTTTGGCCGGGGTTTTAGAGAGAGAGAGAGAGAGAGGGTTCTAGAGAGAGAGAGAGTGAGGATTCTAGAGAGAGAGAGAGGGGGGTTCTTCGTGGCAGAGCTTTGCCTCGTCTCCGTCTTCCTCGCCATCCCCGTCCTCGTCTCCGTCTCTCGCAAGCTCTCCATCGACGTCATCATCCTCTTCCTCCTCTCGTTTGCCCTCCATCGCGCCGTCACGCCGTCTGGCCTCCTCGGGGTGGCACCCCACTTTTCCATTCCTCCGGACCCCATGTGGTCCTTTTCATTTTCATTTGGGCCTTACGTTGCCCATTTTCCTTTTCATTTTACACATCATGCATGCACGTACCACTTTCCAATTTTTAGGGGTTTAAAGACCACCCAAAAGGTGTGTCCTTTCCCTTTTCCTATTTATGTCTTTTATTTCCATTGTTGTATTCATTTACTACACATCGGGCTAATCCCGTTGTTCTTTTTTATTGTCTTTTGTATCAGGTACCCGAGCTGAATCTCCTTCGCCGGCCGGCCGGTGGAAGGAGGAGGAAAGAACCTGCCCCACACATCCCGCTTCTTTTGTACGGGTAAAAAGGTACACATCACCTCCTTCCCTACCCGTCCTTACTTTTGGTGCTTTTTAGGAAAAGTACCTGGCGATCACGGTTTGTCTTTATTGCTTTTATTGTCTTTTAATCGCCCGAAGGCCACTGTTTGTTTTATCACCTTTTTCACATGTATCTGTACACGTTATTGGTGTGGACTATTTTTCGTCCTCCCCGTAAAACGGAGCGAAAAATAGAGTCTACAACTTGGCGATCACGGTGGGACTCTCTTTATTTCGGCTCCGGGTACCTCTTTTTACGCCCCACGTGGCGTTACATTTCGGCACCCACGGGTGCCACTTTTTCGCCCCACGTGGCGTATTTATTTTATTATATTTATTACCAATTTATTTTGCTTAAACCATGTTTAGTTAGCTTGATTAGTCGAGTCATTAGTGTTAGAAATTTCATTTCATTCATTTCGAACTGTGCTGCGTGCATGTGTGTGTTCTGTTTGTGAAAATTTTTTCAGTTTCGTTTACTGGCTTGAATCACGGCGGGTACAGCCGTCGCGATTTTGAGCCATTTGTTTGTTTTTCGTCGGGCAGGGTCACTGGCTTGAATCGCGTCGGGTAAAGCCGACGCGTTTTACTCCAGTCTTTTATTTTTTGAATTTTATTTTGGGGAGGGATTTCTGAGTTGATGCGCGTCATACCTAGTGGACGTGATTTAGTGCATGCTTATTGTCGCGGTGGCTGAAGGCGACGCGTTTTTGTTTACAGAGACCGTCCACAGGGACCTCGCGCGGGCTTTCCTTACCGCGTCGCAGTGACTGGACGTGTTTTTTTAGTCGCGGCGGCTGTGCTCGTCGTGATTTTAGCTGTTGACAGAAACGCCTCTTTCTGCCATTTGTGTTATAAACTGTTGCATTGTGGACATTTTGCATCGGTCGGGGGACCTCCTTCCCTCATATTCCTAGGCTCCACACACCCTTCCGGTGAGGGCAAACTCTCCATTGGGCATTCTCCCTTTGGACCAGTGAACCTTCTCCCAGAACCCCGTAAGACTTCGTACCTCGTGGATTCCCTCACGGCGGACCGAGCAGGCGGTACCCTTTCGTTGACCCGGGTTAGATATCCATTTGTTGCATGGTGAGACTGTGATTCTAGCTATACGCCGAAGTACTCTTCATTTACCCAACTAGAATCTCATCTGGAGTGACACAATATTTTTCAATCCATTTAAATAATTGTGAAACTCCTAAAAACAAGCGTTAAGCATCACAACTTGTTTGAACCACACATTGATTGATTAATCTTTGTTCAACTTGTTTGCTTATTGCTTTGTTAAAATGGACCCATATTATCATGCTGATTATTATGAGGACTATGAGGATAATTCAAGTGTCCAATCTTTCCAATCTCATGTCCGTCCATCTCACCACCGTGAGGGACAAACGTCCATATCCTATGGTCATGTGCGCACACCGCGTACTAACCGATCTAATGTCCCTCCACATTTACCACCGATCAGAACCTGGAAAGAGCTTGTCCCCCACCATGATTCCACAGTGAAAAATTCTTGCATGCACTGGATCAGCTCACTCCTCAACAATTAAATATGATCCAATCTTTAGTTGAGGGTGTGACTCCTACTGCGACTCCTCCTCCCTCTCCTTCTCCTAGGCACCCGCCTTTGTATATTCCGGCGACTTCGCCACATACCCCTGTATATCCTTCATCACCCCATCACCATGGCCCCTCGCACGTCCGTGTTCCGGTCCGTACAGACCGTCCCTCACAGGCCCAGCAGCCTTCCGATTCACTCGAACATGCTCTTCTCTAGAGATTGAACAATCTGGAGAAACAAATAAATAAGTTTTCAAATTCCAAGGGTAACCCCGTCGCCACCATGCCGGCTCTCCCAAAAATTCACATTCCTCCTTCGGAGATGCCCACGTACCGACTGTACAATGGCACGGGCAATCCCTACATTCATGTCAAGGAATTCCTCTATGAGTCTTCCCATTGGCAACGTGATCCCATCACGTTGGCATATCTTCTTAGAAAATCTCTTGACGGCCCTGCGCTCGAATGGTTCTACTCCCTAGAGCCAAGCGAGGTAGGAGACTTCTGCTCCCAGCACAAAAAATTCCTTCAGAGGTACAAAGACCGCGTCAGCCCTTATCTCTCTATCACGGATTTGGCATCCGAGAAGATGGGGGGCAACAAGGCCTTTGTACAGTTTGCTGACCGTTGGAGGTCAATGGCTGCTCAATTACAACGTGAGCTCTCCGAGTCTGAGCAAGTTAAAATAATCATTTCAAACTCTACTCCGAGATTCAAGCACATATTGGCCATGAATCACATTACAACAATGGAAGAGCTCTACGAGCGGGGACGTTACATTCAGACCCATCTAATGGACTCCCTGATCGTAGAACTTTTTGATCAACTTAAACCGAGAAAGAACGAATCAGTGGGCGCCATCCACTATCCACCTCACCACTATACACCACCCATTGCTTTTGCACAACCGCAATCACTTCCCATTTACCATAACATGCCGCCACCCAGGCGTCCACTGATTCGTCCTCCTCGGACAACCCATCAACCTCCAACAGGGCCCTACGATGCCTCGATTTATCAAGAAGCTCCGGTGCCCTACGTTGCACCTGCTCCAGCTCCCATACCTCCACCACAACAACCTCCACCTCCATCACAGCCTGTTGCTCGGGCTGAAGTTGCCAATACCGAACCCCTCCGCGAAACCACTTGGCACTACGATGATGAGCCTTCCGAGGTCATGTTCGTACGCCATTTACCTACACCACCCACCATCATCAAACTTACACCCATCAAACCCACTCCCA
The DNA here is from genome assembly GCA_014218235.1 of Colocasia esculenta. NCBI lineage: Eukaryota > Viridiplantae > Streptophyta > Magnoliopsida > Alismatales > Araceae > Colocasia > Colocasia esculenta. Next base: position 1,027,716 of record CM024761.1, read on the forward strand.
TTACACCCACCATCACACCGATCACTACACCTCCCACACCGCCAACACCCTTGGCAACCACACCCGAGCAACCTCTTGCTGTTATATCCATCACGCCTCCACAGCTCATACAGCTTTCCACTACACACATCATATCCACTCTCGTCCGCCGGAGCAGGCGTAAATTTTCAAGGAGCAAAAAGTTGCGTCAGTAGCAGAAGGAAGTCCCGGGACTGGGCATGCTTTTTAAAATCTCAAATTTTCCCGCCCACTCTCTCTCCTATTCCCTTCCCATGGCGACAGAGGGGGGGCTCCAGCTCCCCCCCTACAGCCCACGGCTACAGCTCCTCCTAGTCCAGGCGCCAGCAATACAACTCCGGCCACCCCAAGTGTGTGGGGTACAGCTGCTGCAGCAACCCCAACCTTTGCCCAGGTCCTCCTTCGATCGATCCAACCCCCAACAGTTCCGGTTCCAGTGCACCCCCCAGCAACCACCGACGCTGGAGAACCAGCTGTATTTTTCTCAACATAGGAGGTGAAACTATCGTGCAAAGCTCTGGACCTTGCTGTCATCGCCAAGACTCCACAGGGCAGGCCACCTTTCCAGGACATCAGAAGCCATCTAACCCAACGGTTTAAGCTCTAGGAGGACTTCCTCATAAGTGCCCTAGATGGAAGACTCTACTCATCAGATTCAGAAGTGAGCAAGACTACTACAAGGTTCTTCTGAAAGACTCGGTCTTTGTCTATGGGAGACTATTCAAATTTTCCAAATGGACCATGGACTTCTCCCCCACGAAGGATTCTCCCCTGGTTCCAGTCTGGGTGCAGATGCCCAACCTCCCTGCCAACTTCTATTGTGAGCCCATGATCAGATCCATTGATGGGACCATGGCCCTGTCCTACAGATCAACCTAAACACTTCCAGGATGATAAAAACAATGCTGCTACCGTTTGTATTCAAATGGATGTCTCCAAGAAGCTCCCAGACCGGGTCTGGGTTGGGATAGGAGCAACAGGGAAATGGCAACCCCTCACATATCCCGCACCCCCCATGTTCTGCACCGGCTGCTCAAGGCTAGGGCACACCACCAAGAACTGTCGTCAAACCAACCCAGGAAACAAGGAGAAGCCGGCCATAGATGCTCAGGAAGATCACACCCACCTAGCGATCCCTAAAGCAACAACATGGAGGCCGATCAGAGCAGGAGCTAGGCCAGCAAAATCTTGTACTGCTGTACAAGAGACCAGTGAACCTTCACCAGTGCATGAGAAGAACAATGACAACAAACTTCTGCATGGGGCACCCAACGCCGCCCAGAGCATTAATAACCAGGTGAGCTTGCATGGCATTTATGACAGTGATCAAGAAGCAACACACAGTGGGGTACACAACAAAGAAAACTATGAGGATGGAACCCCGACTCCAGTGGGCACCCACATATCTAGCCCTGTATCAATTCATGCCGCCCCAGTAAAGAACAAACAACCCCCTGCGGCCAGTACCAGTACCACTGCACACAAGGTGCTCGATGGAATTCCTAAACAGCTACACAACCCAGAAAGTGCAAATAACCCCCCTGCGGGCAAGGAGGAAGGACCGCCCAGGACACAAACCCCCCTCCCATGTAACATACAACAGGAGAGTTCCCTCACAACTCACAAACACAGCAGGCACACTCATGAAGAATCTGGCAGCCAACATGACAGTGACAATGACACTTCAGACCCCGGTGGAAAGGAACCCCAGGAACAACTGGATACTCGGAAGAAGCAAAAGGGTCAGGACTGCACAAAAGCTGAAGGAAAAAATAAAACACAGCCTCCAAGTAGCAAAGGTGTCATAATCTCCCTACCGGTTACACATAATGTCAGAGCCGCCCCTGGTTTAACTCCACCTGAGGAGGACAACCTCAATAATCTCCATGTGGCTTTTGCCGGAAAACAGAAGGCTCAGCAGCAACCAAGAGAAGAAGGGGTCAGAACCCGTGGGGGTTCTCGAGGTAATACATCAAGTCCCAAATTAAATGAATCCAAGGACTCTAATTTGGAACGTTAGGGGCATTGGCAATGCCCCATCCATCAAAAGGCTCAAAATTCTGAAAAGAAGGCACAACCTGTCCATTATAGCAATTATTGAACCAAAGAAAAAAACATCTTGCATTGACAGCTATAGGAACAAACTCTACATGCCTCACTCGGTAGCTAACATGAATGAGAAGGCCCGTATATGGATGTTTTGGAGGACAACATTACCATTTGAAGACTGATTACAGTGATCAGTTCATCACAGTCACAGTTTCATCTGATTTCTGCAAACAATTTTTCCTAACAATTGTGCATGCTAGTTGTGTAGTTAACGAGAGAAGACAACTGTGGGATTACATGATTGACTTTTCTGCCACTTGCAAGGCCCCATGGCTGGTTGGGGGGATTTTAATGCATACCTGTCACCTAATGAGAAGAAAGGAGGTAAGAGGCGCCTATCTAAATCTATCATGGATTTTCAAGCTTGTGTATCGGCTGCTGGAATTGAAGATGCCGGATTCAGTGGAAGTAAATACACCTGGTACAACGGTCAACAACAAACTGCATCTGGACTAAAATTGACCGCCTTTTCTTCAATGCTGAGTGGGCCATCTCCTGCCCTGCACTCCATGTTCAGCATCTGAGTAAAGCATGCAGCGATCACTGTCCATTACTCATCTCCAGCACAGCTCACAAAACCACAAGGTCCCCTAGATTCACTTTCCAACACATGTGGTGTAGCCATGACAAGTTCATAGATGATTCGGCTCAGGCCTGGAGAATGGCTTCAACTGCTAGTAACCCTCTGCTCAACATCACTCAAAAACTGAAGCACATGAAACTCTTCTACAGGAAATGGAACAAAGAAGTCTTTGGTAATGTGTCTCTCAACATTCAAGAAGCTGAGGCCATATTAACTACTGCACAACAGGCCTATAAGGATGATGAATCTGAGACCAATCACATAGCTTTTGTTGGCCTTTTGGTACGGCAGCAAGCAAACCTAGAGGGGGGGTGAATAGGTTTTTCTGAAATCTGAAATAGAATCTTAAACACCAGAATTAACACTTGAAGGTTTGGTTAGTTTAGTGTGATAAAGAGTAGCAGTGCGGAAGCAAATAAACAATCACACAAATAACACAAGAGATTTATCCTGGTTCGGCCCTTCCCACATGGAAGTCCTACGTCCAGTCCCCAAGCAACTTCTTGGGATTTCACTAACCAAGGGTACAGTCCCCCTTAAGGACACTACAACACCCAGCACCCCAGCTGGTCTTCTTCTCTTTCCTGGGCAAGAAGGCAGCCCACTTCTCTTACAGGTAAAGAAGCCAACCTCCTGGTACAACCCCAGTGCGGTTCTACTAGACACTACCCCTAGCTAGGTTAACAACTGTATACAGTCCTACAGCCGGACAAGGTTCTTTCTTAGAAAAGAAAGAACAAAACTGAGAGTTGGAACAAATAAAACCAACCAAAAGAACTCTCAGCAAAAGACTCTCTCCCCCAGATTACAAGATGCACACAGAGAGAGAGAGAAGAGAGGAGAAGGAGCTTGAATGCTTCAGTGCTTTAGATGCTTGAACACTTCTTCTTGGGCTCAGGCTCTTTCTCTCTTTTCCTTTGAGTGTATGTGGAGTTGAGGTTCTTCCCGGATGTACACTCTTGAAAAATCTTCAGGAAAGCTCATACTTCTTCTTCAGCCTTGCTTCATCTTTTATATGAGCAATTGAATAAATCCGTTGGAGTTCTAGCCGTTGCTCATCTTCTCTTTCTTCTGATAATTTGTGGTCTACGAGGTCTGCAAGCATAGAAAAAAGTGTTTAGATAAAAGAGTGTTTCTGTCAAAAAGGCTCATACCTTTATGTTTCCTGATGCCACCCAGAAGTGGTAAGTAATCCCCTTTTTGTTGGCAGGAAAGAAAAGATTTAGAGAGATAAGCAAAAAGATCTCCTGTCAGAAAGATAGAGGATTACGCAAATCAAGAATATTTGACTTTTTCACTAGATGCCAAAAATATTTTGAAATATAAATAAATCTATGTTTAAGTGAAATCCATATTTTACAAAGGAATCGATGTGAGAGCAAATCCTTATGAGAGATACAAGGAATCCATGTGAGAGTTACAAAGGAATCCATATGAGAGTTACAAAGGAATTCTTATGAGAGTTACAAAGGAATCCTTATGAGAGTTACAAAGGAATCCATGTGAGAGTTACAAAGGAATCCTTATGAGAGTTACAAAGGAATCCATGTGAGAGTTACAAAGGAATCCATGTGAGAGTTACAAAGGAATCCTTATGAGAGTTACAAAGGAATCCATGTGAGAGTTACAAAGGAATCCATGTGAGAGTTACAAAGGAATCCTTATGAGAGTTACAAAGGAATCCTTATGAGAGTCTGTGTGGGTTACAAAGGAATTGTTATGAGAAGTCTGTGTGGGTTACAAAGGAATCGTTATGAGAAGTCTGTGTGGGTTCAAAGGAATCCTTATGAGTTACAAAGGAGTCTGTGTGAGTACAAGGAATCCTTATGAGTTACAAAGGAGTCTGTGGGGTAATCTGTGTGGTAATCTGTGTGATAATCTGTGTGGTAATCTGTGGTAATCTGTGTGGTAATCTGTGTGATAATCTGTGTGGTAATCTGTGTGGGTACAAAGGAATCCTTATGAGAGTCACTTATCAAATCGTTATGAGACCAAATCGATGTGGCACTTTGAACTGAAATCCATATATATATTGAATGGAATCCATTTATCTGTTTAGTGCAATCATTACAGAATAATGTCATAAAATTATATTTATTAGAAAATCATGATATTTATTTTATTATTAGAAAAATCATGGTATTAAATATATTAATATTCAATTAATCATGTAAATTTATATTTATTAAGAAAACATGATATTAAATATTTTTAATAATAATTAATTAAACATAAATTTTATTATCACCAAAATAAAAGGGTAAAATATAGGAGTGGTTCAACAATCTCCCCCTTTTTGGTGATGACAAAATTTATGAGAATTTTCGCATAAAAATACGTAAAGCATAGAAAATACAGAAAATTATACCACTTGTTGGCCCTTTTGGTACGGCAGCAAGCAAACCTAGAGGGGGGGTGAATAGGTTTTTCTGAAATCTGAAATAGAATCTTAAACACCAGAATTAACACTTGAAGGTTTGGTTAGTTTAGTGTGATAAAGAGTAGCAGTGCGGAAGCAAATAAACAATCCACAAATAACACAAGATTTATCCTGGTTCGGCCCTTCCCACATGGAAGTCCTACGTCCAGTCCCCAAGCAACTTCTTGGGATTTCACTAACCAAGGGTACAGTCCCCCTTAAGGACACTACAACACCCAGCACCCCAGCTGGTCTTCTTCTCTTTCCTGGGCAAGAAGGCAGCCCACTTCTCTTACAGGTAAAGAAGCCAACCTCCTGGTACAAACCCCAGTGCGGTTCTACTAGACACTAACCCCTAGCTAGGTTAACAACTGTATACAGTCCTACAGCCGGACAAGGTTCTTTCTTAGAAAAGAAAGAACAAAACTGAGAGTTGGAACAAATAAAAACCAACCAAAAGAACTCTCAGCAAAAGACTCTCTCCCCCAGATTACAAGATGCACACAGAGAGAGAGAGAAGAGAGGAGAAGGAGCTTGAATGCTTCAGTGCTTTAGATGCTTGAACACTTCTTCTTGGGCTCAGGCTCTTTCTCTCTTTTCCTTTGAGTGTATGTGGAGTTGAGGTTCTTCCCGGATGTACACTCTTGAAAAATCTTCAGGAAAGCTCATACTTCTTCTAAGTCTTCAGATTCTGATCCTGCTCTTTCTCTGATTCTGAGCATGATGATTCTGAGCATGTGGTCTCTTCATTTTCCCAAGCAGCTGCCATGGCTCTTCTTTTAAATTTCTTGTGCTGCTTCTTGGGTTTCTCAATTTGACCAGTCTTCTTGAGTCTTGGACAATCCGGTCTTAGATGTCCAGGTTTTCTGCATTCATAGCAGACTGGTTCTTTTTCTTTTCTCTCTTTCTTTTGAATCCTTCTTGATCCATTTTTCTTCTTCTTGAAAATTTTCTGAAGCTTGGACAGAACTTCATCTACGTCACTATCTTCAGAATCTGCATTTTTGGAGCTAGAAGAAGAAGTGGAAGGAGCAGCTACAACCTTAAGAGCATTAGTACATTTCTTCTTAGATGAGCTTTCAGACAATCGCTCCATATTATTTCATGTGCCATGAGAGAACCTATTAAATTATCAATTGACAATTTGGTTAAATCATGGGCCTCTTCAATAGCAGTTACTTTAGGTGTCCATGAAATAGTTAAGGACCTAAGTATTTTTCTAACGGTTTCTTCATTGGAAAGAGTTTTACCAAGAGAATTTAAGCCTACTACTATGCTTGAAAATCTATTATACATAGTAGTAATGTTTTCGCTTGGAAGCATTTTAAATTGTTCATATTGTGAAACAAGAATATCTATTCTAGTTTGTTTCACTTTATCCGTTCCTTCATAAGTTATCTGCAGTTTATCCCAAATTCTTTAGCAGATTTGCATGCAGACACTCTACTAAATTCTCTTTTGGATAAGGCACAACATAAGTAGTTCTTAGCTTTAAAGTTTAAAGATAATTTACTTTTATCAGCAGGTGTAATGGCAGTAGTGCCTTCAATAGGAACAATAACAAAATCACCTACCTCAATTACCTGCCACAGATCAAAGTCTGTGCCTCGAATGAAGCATTCCATTCTCATTTTCCAGTATTGATAATCTTCTCCGTCAAAGAATGGAGGTCTGGTGACTGATTGACCTTCAGCATATCCTTGAGCTGCCATAGATCTTTGCTCTAAGATCGTTGGATCTTCTTTGAATGATCAGAGACCCGCTCTGATACCACTTGTTGGCAGGAAAGAAAAGATTTAGAGAGATAATTTGTGGTCTACGAGGTCTGCAAGCATAGAAAAAAGTGTTTAGATAAAAGAGTGTTTCTGTCAAAAAGGCTCATACCTTTATGTTTCCTGATGCCACCCAGAAGTGGTAAGTAATCCCCTTTTTGTTGGCAGGAAAGAAAAGATTTAGAGAGATAAGCAAAAAGATCTCCTGTCAGAAAGATAGAGGATTACGCAAATCAAGAATATTTGACTTTTTCACTAGATGCCAAAAAATATTTTGAAATATAAAATAAATCTATGTTTAAGTGAAATCCATATTTTACAAAGGAATCGATGTGAGAGCAAATCCTTATGAGAGATACAAAGGAATCCATGTGAGAGTTACAAAGGAATCCATATGAGAGTTACAAAGGAATCTTATGAGAGTTACAAAGGAATCCTTATGAGAGTTACAAAGGAATCCATGTGAGAGTTACAAAGGAATCCTTATGAGAGTTACAAAGGAATCCATGTGAGAGTTACAAAGGAATCCATGTGAGAGTTACAAAGGAATCCTTATGAGAGTTACAAAGGAATCCATGTGAGAGTTACAAAGGAATCCATGTGAGAGTTACAAAGGAATCCTTATGAGAGTTACAAAGGAATCCTTATGAGAGTCTGTGTGGGTTACAAAGGAATTGTTATGAGAAGTCTGTGTGGGTTACAAAGGAATCGTTATGAGAAGTCTGTGTGGGTTACAAAGGAATCGTTATGAGAAGTCTGTGTGAGTTACAAAGGAATCCTTATGAGTTACAAAGGAGTCTGTGTGAGTACAAAGGAATCCTTATGAGTTACAAAGGAGTCTGTGTGAGTTACAAAAGAATCCTTATGAGTTACAAAGGAGTCTGTGTGGTAATCTGTGTGGTAATCTGTGTGATAATCTGTGTGGTAATCTGTGTGGTAATCTGTGTAGTAATCTGTGTGATAATCTGTGTGGTAATCTGTGTGGGTACAAAGGAATCCTTATGAGAGTCACTTATCAAATCGTTATGAGACCAAATCGATGTGGCACTTTGAACTGAAATCCATATATATATTGAATGGAATCCATTTATCTGTTTAGTGCAAATCATTACAGAATAATGTCATAAAATTATATTATTAGAAAAATCATGATATTTAATTTATTATTAGAAAAATCATGGTATTAAATATATTTAATATTCAATTAATCATGTAATTTATATTTATAAGAAAAACATGATATTAAATATTTTTAATAATAATTAATTAAACATAAATTTTATTATCACCAAAATAAAAGGGTAAAATATAGGAGTGGTTCAACAATCTCCCCCTTTTTGGTGATGACAAAATTTATGAGAATTTTCGCATAAAAATACGTAAAGCATAGAAAATACAGAAAATTCAAAGATAATGCATACCATGCATACTCTCCCCCTTTTTGTCACAAACCAAAAAGGAAGGTTCTTACCATTGCATTCTCTCCCTTTGTGAAAGAAATTCTTACCATTGAGGGGTTCAACAATGATTGACATAAATGAATAACTCCCCTTAATCTGTGCTCCCCCTGAATGAGAGATTCTACCTGAATGAAACTTGTAAATAATTGTTAGTAATATTAAATTTTAAAAATAAATTAATGACTACTCCCTCTTCAGATATGAGATGGATGAAGAGCTGGCAGTCACCAGTTCCTTGAGCATCCTTTGTTCCTGATGCTCCAAGGCCATCCTGCAAATAAACTACTCAGAAGTAGGTACCCAAATCTTTTTGGGTCCTTGATGGTTAGATGCATGAAAATAACCTTTAGGAATCCAAACTAAGTGCTTAGTTGTGCAGGTGTTCACAGTGTGTCCTAGTTTATTGCAATGAGAGCAGCAATGAATATAATTTGTTTTGCAGTTCTTATTGCCTTTGTGATGCATGATTGAACATAATTTTTAGAAACCTTATTCTTTTGATAAAGCTTGGTTGTTTCAGGTTCCTTTTTCTGAGGCATTTTGGTTTCTTTTACAAATTTTGGTAAAGGATATTTTCCTGAGTTTATTACTTGTTTTCCTTTTTCTGGAGGTGTATAACCAAGCCCTTGTTTGTTATTTCCAGATTTTGATCCGTTTAAGCATAGGGCTAAAGATGTTTTTCCTTTAGTTAATTTTCCAACTGATTCTTTTAAATACAGATTTTCTTTAGTTAGAGTTTTTAATTTTTCTTCTAACTCTAATTTTTCATTCTCCTTATTTTTAAATATTCATTCAAAAGATAAATGTTATCTTTACTATCCTTTAATTGTTTTTCTAGTTGCTCCAATTCGGATTTAAGATCAGAATTGGTGTTTCTAAGCAAATAGTGTTGTTTTCAGATTCTTTAATTCTTTTACAACATTTTTATGTTTTTCATATAGTTCATTAAATACTTCTTCTTCAGCTTGCTTCATCTTTTATATGAGCAATTTGAATAAATCCGTTGGAGTTCTAGCCGTTGCTCATCTTCTCTTTCTTCTGAGAAGATAAGCAAAAAGATCATCTGTCAGAAAGATAAGAAGTGTACATCCTTCTTATTAGAGAGATAAGCAAAAGGAATCCTTATGTTCACCCCCCCTCTAGAGTGTACATCCGGGAAGAAAGATAAGAAGGAATCCTTCTTATTAAATATTTTTAATAATAAATGAAATATTTATTATGGGGACAGTTTGATCCACTCCTATATTTTACCCTTTTATTTTGGTGATAATAAAATTTATGTTTAATTAATTATTATTAAAAATATTTATATCATGTTTTTCTTAATAATATAAATTTACATGATTAATTGAATATTAAATATATTTAATACCATGATTTTTCTAATAATAAATTAAATATCATGATTTTTCTAATAAATATAATTTTATGACATTATTCTGTAATGATTTGCACTAAACAGATAAATGGATTCCATTCAATATATATAGATTTCAGTTCAAAGTGCCACATCGATTTGGTCTCATAACGATTTGATAAGTGACTCTCATAAGGATTCCTTTGTACCCACACAGATTACCACACAGATTATCACACAGATTACCACACAGATTACCACACAGATTACCACACAGATTATCACACAGATTACCACACAGATTACCACACAGACTCCTTGTAACTCATAAGGATTCTTTTGTAACTCACACAGACTCCTTTGTAACTCATAAGGATTCCTTTGTACTCACACAGACTCCTTTGTAACTCATAAGGATTCCTTTGTAACTCACACAGACTTCTCATAACGATTCCTTTGTAACCCACACAGACTTCTCATAACGATTCCTTTGTAACCCACACAGACTTCTCATAACAATTCCTTTGTAACCCACACAGACTCTCATAAGGATTCCTTTGTAACTCTCATAAGGATTCCTTTGTAACTCTCACATGGATTCCTTTGTAACTCTCACATGGATTCCTTTGTAACTCTCATAAGGATTCCTTTGTAACTCTCACATGGATTCCTTTGTAACTCTCACATGGATTCCTTTGTAACTCTCATAAGGATTCCTTTGTAACTCTCACATGGATCCTTTGTAACTCATAAGGATTCCTTTGTAACTCTCATAAGAATTCCTTTGTAACTCTCATAAGAATTCCTTTGTAACTCTCATGATATTTAATTTATTATTAGAAAAATCATGGTATTAAATATATTTAATATTCAATTAATCATGTAAATTATATTTATTAAGAAAAACATGATATTAATATTTTTAATAATAATTAATTAAACATAAATTTTATTATCACCAAAATAAAAGGGTAAAATATAGGTTTCAGTTCAAAGTGCCACATCGATTTGGTCTCATAACGATTTGATAAGTGACTCTCATAAGGATTCCTTGTAACTCACACAGACTTCTCATAACGATCCTTTGTAACCCACACAGACTTCTCATAACGATTCCTTTGTAACCCACACAGACTTCTCATAACAATTCCTTTGTAACCCACACAGACTCTCATAAGGATTCCTTTGTAACTCTCATAAGGATTCCTTTGTAACTCTCACATGGATTCCTTTGTAACTCTCACATGGATTCCTTTGTAACTCTCATAAGGATTCCTTTGTAACCTCTCACATGGATCCTTTGTAACTCTCACATGGATTCCTTTGTAACTCTCATAAGGATTCCTTTGTAACTCTCACATGGATTCCTTTGTAACTCTCATAAGGATTCCTTTGTAACTCTCATAAGAATTCCTTTGTAACTCTCATAAGAATTCCTTTGTAACTCTCATGATATTTAATTTATTATTAGAAAAATCATGGTATTAAATATATTTAATATTCAATTAATCATGTAAATTATATTTATTAAGAAAAACATGATATTAAATATTTTTAATAATAATTAATTAAACATAATTTTATTATCACCAAAATAAAAGGGTAAAATATAGGTTTCAGTTCAAAGTGCCACATCGATTTGGTCTCATAACGATTTGATAAGTGACTCTCATAAGGATCCTTTGTACCCACACAGATTACCACAAGATTATCACACAGATTATCACACAGATTACCCTTCGCACAGGGTTTTACCCCTGCGGCGGGTTGGGTTGCCGGCCCTGATGTCACTATGCTGCCCCATAACAGCATAGTGGCAGCGATTCCCTAAGGGAGTCGATGGCAGTTAACCAACAAACTCCCCCCCAGCGGCACCCGGGGGAATCGAACCCGCAACCTCGCTCTGATACCACTTGTTGGACCAAGCCCCTTACCGTTGCACCAAAAGCTCGAGCTGGTAGTGAAGGCGGTAGCCAAATCTTTAAGGCGGAAGCGCAAAGCACCACGTCAACGCTGTGGTCGGCATGAGGGGCTTCGCACAGGGTTTTACCCCTGCGGCGGGTTGGGTTGCCGGCCCCGATGTCACTATGCTGCCCCATAACAGCATAGTGGCAGCGATTCCCTAAGGGAGTCGATGGCAGTTTAAACCACAAATGGTGGAGATGCGGGGTTTAGGGGGCAGCATAGTAGTAGTCGATCTTCTTGTTGGACCAAGCCCCTTACCGTTGCACCAAAAGCTCGAGCTGGTAGTGAAGGCGGTAGCCAAATCTTTAAGGCGGAAGCGCAAAGCACCACGTCAACGCTGTGGTCGGCATGAGGGGCTTCGCACAGGGTTTTACCCCTGCGGCGGGTTGGGTTGTTGCCGGCCCCGATGTCACTATGCTGCCCCATAACAGCATAGTGGCAGCGATTCCCTAAGGGATCCTTCTTAAATAATAGATTGTTTCTGTCAATAACGCTCTGATACCACTTGTTGGCCCTTTTGGTACGGCAGCAAGCAACCTAGAGGGGGGGTGAATAGGTTTTTCTGAAATCTGAAATAGAATCTTAACACCAGAATTAACACTTGAAGGTTTGGTTAGTTTAGTGTGATAAAGAGTAGCAGTGCGGAAGCAAATAAACAATCACACAAATCACAAGAGATTTATCCTGGTTCGGCCCTTCCCACATGGAAGTCCTACGTCCAGTCCCCAAGCAACTTCTTGGGATTTCACTAACCAAGGGTACAGTCCCCCTTAAGGACACTACAACACCCAGCACCCCAGCTGGTCTTCTTCTCTTTCCTGGGCAAGAAGGCAGCCCACTTCTCTTACAGGTAAAGAAGCCAACCTCCTGGTACAAACCCCAGTGCGGTTCTACTAGACACTAACCCCTAGCTAGGTTAACAACTGTATACAGTCCTACAGCCGGACAAGGTTCTTTCTTAGAAAAGAAAGAACAAAACTGAGAGTTGGAACAAATAAAAACCAACCAAAAGAACTCTCAGCAAAAGACTCTCTCCCCCAGATTACAAGATGCACACAGAGAGAGAGAGAGAGGAGAAGGAGCTTGAATGCTTCAGTGCTTTAGATGCTTGAACACTTCTTCTTGGCTCAGGCTCTTTCTCTCTTTTCCTTTGAGTGTATGTGGAGTTGAGGTTCTTCCCGGATGTACACTCTTGAAAAATCTTCAGGAAAGCTCATCTTCTTCTTCCCTTGCTTCATCTTTTATATGAGCAATTTGAATAAATCCGTTGGAGTTCTAGCCGTTGCTCATCTTCTCTTTCTTCTGATAATTTGTGGTCTACGAGGTCTGCAAGCATAGAAAAAAGTGTTTAGATAAAAGAGTGTTTCTGTCAAAAAGGCTCATACCTTTATGTTTCCTGATGCCACCCAGAAGTGGTAAGTAATCCCCTTTTTGTTGGCAGGAAAGAAAAGATTTAGAGAGATAAGCAAAAAGATCTCCTGTCAGAAAGATAGAGGATTACGCAAATCAAGAATATTTGACTTTTTCACTAGATGCCAAAAAATATTTTGAAATATAAAATAAATCTATGTTTAAGTGAAATCCATATTTTACAAGGAATCGATGTGAGAGCAAATCCTTATGAGAGATACAAAGGAATCCATGTGAGAGTTACAAAGGAATCCATATGAGAGTTACAAAGGAATTCTTATGAGAGTTACAAGAAATCCTTATGAGAGTTACAAAGAAATCCATGTGAGAGTTACAAAGGAATCCTTATGAGAGTTACAAAGGAATCCATGTGAGAGTTACAAAGGAATCCATGTGAGAGTTACAAAGGAATCCTTATGAGAGTTACAAAGGAATCCATGTGAGAGTTACAAAGGAATCCATGTGAGAGTTACAAAGGAATCCTTATGAGAGTTACAAAGGAATCCTTATGAGAGTCTGTGTGGGTTACAAAGGAATTGTTATGAGAAGTCTGTGTGTTACAAAGGAATCGTTATGAGAAGTCTGTGTGGGTTACAAAGGAATCGTTATGAGAAGTCTGTGTGAGTTACAAAGGAACCTTATGAGTTACAAAGGAGTCTGTGTGAGTACAAGGAATCCTTATGAGTTACAAAGGAGTCTGTGTGAGTTACAAAAAATCCTTATGAGTTACAAAGGAGTCTGTGTGGTAATCTGTGTGGTAATCTGTGTGATAATCTGTGGGTAATCTGTGTGGTAATCTGTGTGATAATCTGTGTGGTAATCTGTGTGGGTACAAAGGAATCCTTATGAGAGTCACTTATCAAATCGTTATGAGACCAAATCGATGTGGCACTTTGAACTGAAATCCATATATATATTGAATGGAATCCATTATCTGTTTAGTGCAAATCATTACAGAATAATGTCATAAAATTATATTTATTAGAAAATCATGATATTTAATTTATTATTAGAAAAATCATGGTATTAATATATTTAATATTCAATTAATCATGTAAATTTATATTTATTAAGAAAAACATGATATTAAATATTTTTAATAATAATTAATTAAACATAAATTTTATTATCACAAAATAAAAGGGTAAAATATAGGAGTGGTTCAACAATCTCCCCCTTTTTGGTGATGACAAAATTTATGAGAATTTTCGCATAAAAATACGTAAAGCATAGAAAATACAGAAAATTCAAAGATAATGCATACCATGCATACTCTCCCCCTTTTTGTCACAAACCAAAAAGGAAGGTTCTTACCATTGCATTCTCTCCCCTTTGTGAAAGAAATTCTTACCATTGAGGGGTTCAACAATGATTGACATAAATGAATAACTCCCCCTTAATCTGTGCTCCCCCTGAATGAGAGATTCTACCTGAATGAAACTTGTAAATAATTGTTAGTAATATTAAATTTTAAAAATAAATAATGACTACTCCCTCTTCAGATATGAGATGGATGAAGAGCTGGCAGTCACCAGTTCCTTGAGCATCCTTTGTTCCTGATGCTCCAAGGCCATCCTGCAAATAAACTACTCAGAAGTAGGTACCCAAATCTTTTTGGGTCCTTGATGGTTAGATGCATGAAAATAATTTAGGAATCCAAACTAAGTGCTTAGTTGTGCAGGTGTTCACAGTGTGTCCTAGTTTATTGCAATGAGAGCAGCAATGAATATAATTTGTTTTGCAGTTCTTATTGCCTTGTGATGCATGATTTGAACATAATTTTTAGAAACCTTATTCTTTTGATAAAGCTGGTTGTTTCAGGTTCCTTTTTCTGAGGCATTTTGGTTTCTTTTACAAATTTTGGTAAATGATATTTTCCTGAGTTTATTACTTGTTTTCCTTTTTCTGGAGGTGTATAACCAAGCCCTTGTTTGTTATTTCCAGATTTTGATCCGTTTAAGCATAGGGCTAAAGATGTTTTTCCTTTAGTTAATTTTCCACTGATTCTTTTAAATACAGATTTTCTTTAGTTAGAGTTTTTAATTTTTCTTCTAACTCTAATTTTTCATTCTCCTTATTTTTTAAATATTCATTCAAAAGATAAATGTTATCTTTACTATCCTTTAATTGTTTTTCTAGTTGCTCCAATTCGGATTTAAGATCAGAATTGGTGTTTTCTAAGCAAATAGTGTTGTTTTTCAGATTCTTTAATTCTTTTACAACATTTTTATGTTTTTCATATAGTTCATTAAATACTTCTTCTAAGTCTTCAGATTCTGATCCTGAATATGTGCAAGAATCAAAAGATAAGTTAGGATGTACCTCATCTAGTCCTACCATGAGGGCTAGATTTACCTGCTCTTTCTCTGATTCTGAGCATGATGATTCTGAGCATGTGGTCTCTTCATTTTCCCAAGCAGCTGCCATGGCTCTTCTTTTAATTTCTTGTGCTGCTTCTTGGGTTTCTCAATTTGACCAGTCTTCTTGAGTCTTGGACAATCCGGTCTTAGATGTCCAGGTTTTCTGCATTCATAGCAGACTGGTTCTTTTTCTTTTCTCTCTTTCTTTTGAATCCTTCTTGATCCATTTTTCTTCTTCTTGAAAATTTTCTGAAGCTTGGACAGAACTTCATCTACGTCACTATCTTCAGAATCTGCATTTTTGGAGCTAGAAGAAGAAGTGGAAGGAGCAGCTACAACCTTAAGAGCATTAGTACATTTCTTCTTAGATGAGCTTTCAGACAATCGCTCCATATTTATTTCATGTGCCATGAGAGAACCTATTAAATTATCAATTGACAATTTGGTTAAATCATGGGCCTCTTCAATAGCAGTTACTTTAGGTGTCCATGAAATAGTTAAGGACCTAAGTATTTTTCTAACGGTTTCTTCATTGGAAAGAGTTTTACCAAGAGAATTTAAGCCTACTACTATGCTTGAAAATCTATTATACATAGTAGTAATGTTTTCGCTTGGAAGCATTTTAAATTGTTCATATTGTGAAACAAGAATATCTATTCTAGTTTGTTTCACTTTATCCGTTCCTTCATAAGTTATCTGCAGTTTATCCCAAATTTCTTTAGCAGATTTGCATGCAGACACTCTACTAAATTCTCTTTTGGATAAGGCACAACATAAGTAGTTCTTAGCTTTAAAGTTTAAAGATAATTTACTTTTATCAGCAGGTGTAATGGCAGTAGTGCCTTCAATAGGAACAATAACAAAATCACCTACCTCAATTACCTGCCACAGATCAAAGTCTGTGCCTCGAATGAAGCATTCCATTCTCATTTTCCAGTATTGATAATCTTCTCCGTCAAAGAATGGAGGTCTGGTGACTGATTGACCTTCAGCATATCCTTGAGCTGCCATAGATCTTTGCTCTAAGATCGTTGGATCTTCTTTGAATGATCAGAGACCCGCTCTGATACCACTTGTTGGCCCTTTTGGTACGGCAGCAAGCAAACCTAGAGGGGGGGTGAATAGGTTTTTCTGAAATCTGAAATAGAATCTTAAACCCAGAATTAACACTTGAAGGTTTGGTTAGTTTAGTGTGATAAAGAGTAGCAGTGCGGAAGCAAATAAACAATCACACAAATACCAAGAGATTTATCCTGGTTCGGCCCTTCCACATGGAAGTCCTACGTCCAGTCCCCAAGCAACTTCTTGGGATTTCACTAACCAAGGGTCAGTCCCCCTTAAGGACACTACAACACCCAGCACCCCAGCTGGTCTTCTTCTCTTTCCTGGGCAAGAAGGCAGCCCACTTCTCTTACAGGTAAAGAAGCCAACCTCCTGGTACAAACCCCAGTGCGGTTCTACTAGACACTAACCCCTAGCTAGGTTAACAACTGTATACAGTCCTACAGCCGGACAAGGTTCTTTCTTAGAAAAGAAAGAACAAAACTGAGAGTTGGAACAAATAAAAACCAACCAAGAACTCTCAGCAAAAGACTCTCTCCCCCAGATTACAAGATGCACACAGAGAGAGAGAGAAGAGAGGAGAAGGAGCTTGAATGCTTCAGTGCTTTAGATGCTTGAACACTTCTTCTTGGGCTCAGGCTCTTTCTCTCTTTTCCTTTGAGTGTATGTGGAGTTGAGGTTCTTCCCGGATGTACACTCTTGAAAAATCTTCAGGAAAGCTCATACTTCTTCTAAGTCTTCAGATTCTGATCCTGCTCTTTCTCTGATTCTGAGCATGATGATTCTGAGCATGTGGTCTCTTCATTTTCCCAAGCAGCTGCCATGGCTCTTCTTTTAAATTTCTTGTGCTGCTTCTTGGGTTTCTCAATTTGACCAGTCTTCTTGAGTCTTGGACAATCCGGTCTTAGATGTCCAGGTTTTCTGCATTCATAGCAGACTGGTTCTTTTCTTTTCTCTCTTTCTTTTGAATCCTTCTTGATCCATTTTTCTTCTTCTTGAAAATTTTCTGAAGCTTGGACAGAACTTCATCTACGTCACTATCTTCAGAATCTGCATTTTTGGAGCTAGAAGAAGAAGTGGAAGGAGCAGCTACAACCTTAAGAGCATTAGTACATTTCTTCTTAGATGAGCTTTCAGACAATCGCTCATATTTATTTCATGTGCCATGAGAGAACCTATAAATTATCAATTGACAATTTGGTTAAATCATGGGCCTCTTCAATAGCAGTTACTTTAGGTGTCCATGAAATAGTTAAGGACCTAAGTATTTTTCTAACGGTTTCTTCATTGGAAAGAGTTTTACCAAGAGAATTTAAGCCTACTACTATGCTTGAAAATCTATTATACATAGTAGTAATGTTTTCGCTTGGAAGCATTTTAAATTGTTCATATTGTGAAACAAGAATATCTATTCTAGTTTGTTTCACTTTATCCGTTCCTTCATAAGTTATCTGCAGTTTATCCCAAATTTCTTTAGCAGATTTGCATGCAGACACTCTACTAAATTCTCTTTTGGATAAGGCACAACATAAGTAGTTCTTAGCTTTAAAGTTTAAAGATAATTTACTTTTATCAGCAGGTGTAATGGCAGTAGTGCCTTCAATAGGAACAATAACAAAATCACCTACCTCAATTACCTGCCACAGATCAAAGTCTGTGCCTCGAATGAAGCATTCCATTCTCATTTTCCAGTATTGATAATCTTCTCCGTCAAAGAATGGAGGTCTGGTGACTGATTGACCTTCAGCATATCCTTGAGCTGCCATAGATCTTTGCTCTAAGATCGTTGGATCTTCTTTGAATGATCAGAGACCCGCTCTGATACCACTTGTTGGCCCTTTTGGTACGGCAGCAAGCAAACCTAGAGGGGGGGTGAATAGGTTTTTCTGAAATCTGAAATAGAATCTTAAACACCAGAATTAACACTTGAAGGTTTGGTTAGTTTAGTGTGATAAAGAGTAGCAGTGCGGAAGCAATAAACAATCACACAAATAACACAAGAGATTTATCCTGGTTCGGCCCTTCCCACATGGAAGTCCTACGTCCAGTCCCCAAGCAACTTCTTGGGATTTCACTAACCAAGGGTACAGTCCCCCTTAAGGACACTACAACACCCACACCCCAGCTGGTCTTCTTCTCTTTCCGGGAAGAAAGATGATATTAAATATTTTTAATAATAATTAATTAACATAAATTTTATTATCACCAAATAAAAGGGTAAAATATAGGAGTGGATCAAACTGTCCCCATAATAAATTTCCATTTATTATTAAAAATATTTAATAAGAAGGATTCCTTCTGTTATGAGAAGTCTGGGGACAGTTTGATCCACTCCTATATTCTAGCCTTTTTGACAGAATAAATGGAAATATTTATTCTTGTTGGACCAAGCCCCTTACCGTTGCACCAAAAGCTCGAGCTGGTAGTGAAGGCGGTAGCCAAATCTTTAAGGCGGAAGCGCAAAGCACCACGTCAACGCTGTGGTCGGCATGAGGGGCTTCGCACAGGGTTTTACCCCTGCGGCGGGTTGGGTTGCCGGCCCCGATGTCACTATGCTGCCCCATAACAGCATAGTGGCAGCGATTCCCTAAGGGAGTCGATGGCAGTTAACCAACAAACTCCCCCCCAGCGGCACCCGGGGGAATCGAACCCGCAACCTCGCTCTGATACCACTTGTTGGACCAAGCCCCTTACCGTTGCACCAAAAGCTCGAGCTGGTAGTGAAGGCGGTAGCCAAATCTTTAAGGCGGAAGCGCAAAGCACCACGTCAACGCTGTGGTCGGCAATGGGCTTCGCACAGGGTTTTACCCCTGCGGCGGGTTGGGTTGCCGGCCCCGATGTCACTATGCTGCCCCATAACAGCATAGTGGCAGCGATTCCCTAAGGGAGTCGATGGCAGTTAACCAACAGCTTTCACCTCCGCCAAGGCCAAACTGGAACAAGTTTTACTGCAAGAAGAAAGACTGTGGAACCAGAAATCTAGACTCAAATGGTTGAAAGACGGGGACAAAAACACGAAGTTCTTCCATGCATACGCACTGACCCAGAGAAGAACACCCAGATCTGCAAACTACACAAAGAGGATGGAACGGTTGTGAATGGGGAAGATGAAATTGCTGAGTTGTTTGTTGACCATTTCACCAAGGCGTTCAGATCTGCATCCCACCAAATCCGACCTGACATGCTTGAGCAAATACCTCACATTCTCACTGAAAAAAACAACAACATGCTGTGCAAAGTACCCACTTCAGAGGAAATTCAGAATGTTATCTTTTCCATGGATCCGGACAGTGCCCCGGGCCCGATGGTTTTTCAGGCACTTCTTCCAAGCTTGCTGGGATTTCATCAACACCGAAACTATTGCTGCCATTCAGTCTTATTTCTGTGGTCACCAATTGCCAACCGCCCTTACCTCATCCCTGATCACTCTTATCCCTAAAGTGGATAGCCCAAAAGCTTGCTCTGATTATAGGCCCATCAGCCTGTCAAATTTCCTGTACAAATGTATCTCCAGAGTTCTTTCAGACAGGCTAGGAACGCTCCTCCCAGTTCTGATTTCTGAAGAACAAGGGGCGTTCACCAAAGGGCGTAGCATCACTGAAAATATTTTGCTCACCAGGAAATTCTCCAGCACCTCAGAAGACCTTGTAGAGGGGGTAACATGATCCTTAGCTTGATATGGCCAAGGCATATGACAGACTCGAATGGGATTTTCTTTATGTTGTCCTCCGAAGGTTCGGTTTCTCACTTCAAAATATTTCAAACATTGAACCGCTGATCTCTAACTGTTGGTTCTCTGTCCTGCTTAATGGCAAAATACATGGCTTTTTCAAATCCTCCCAAGGAGTGAGGCAAGGGGACCCGATGGCCCCTGCCCTCTTCATCCTTGCAGAAGAAGCACTTAGTAGAGGACTCCGGCATCTTTTTCAGAACAGTAGCGGAGGGTGGTATCAGACTAATGCCAGATGCCGGCTGTTTCACATCTCCTCTTTGCAGATGACACTCTCATCTTCACTAATGCGGCTGCAAGACACTTACGCAGGCTCACGACCTTTCTCACAAACTATGAAGAGGCTTCCGGTCAACTAATAAACAAACACAAAAGCTCCTTTTATGTTCCTGATCATGCTAAGAAGGTCTGGTCCCAAAATCTGCAAGATCACTGGTTTTGTCAGAGCCAAACTACCGATCAAATATCTGGGTGTATTTATCTACGTTGGCCGCCAAAAACATGCTCACTTTGCTAATATTGTTGCTAAGACAGTGATTAAGTTGCAAGGTTGGAAGACAGATCTGCTATCCGCCGGAGGAAGACTAATTCTAATCCATTATGTTCTTTCTGCCATGCCTATCTACACTATGAATGCACTGCCGATTCCTCCTACTGTGGTTAGAGCTTTTCATATATCCTTGCCAACTTCTTTTGGGTTCTTATGAGGGATCCCCTAAGAAGCACTGGAAAAGCTGGAACACAATTGCCCAACCCAAGGAAGGTGGCGGCCTGGGTGTTATGAACCTGAACCAGATGCAAACGGCTCTCCGAACCAAAATGTTGTGGAGGGCACTGACAACCAATTCTCTGTGGGCCAATTTTTCAAGGGTAACATCTATACAAGGTCATCACTCAGAAGCCCAATTTCCTCTTATGATTGCAGCTGACAGGAGATTATGGCCGAAGGCTGCCCACATCATCCATAAAAACCATAGATTATTGCTATGGACAGCAGTTCTAAAGCCTCATTCTGGTATGATATATGGACTGGAAACATACCCCTGAAGGACTATATACCTGAGGATCTTTGATCACACTACCCAACAAGGAATGCACTATACAACAAGCCTTCAGCGATCCTATGAGCAGCTAGCTGCAGACAGCTTTCCGACATTGCCCCATGAATCTATTTCTTTACTTCTTAACCAACAACAGCACACATGATACCTGGATCTGGCGTCCCACCCAAAATGGCAAGTTCTCTACCAGATCTGTTAGAACCATCCTCACATCTGAAGCTGAGCCCCATTGGGCTGTCCTCTGGGCCCCGTACATTCCCCTGAAGTGGTCTCTTCTGGTCTGGAGAATTCTCCGTGATATTTTACCTGTTGATGGGACTGTGAAAGAGAAGGGAGTACCACTTGTATCCAAATGTTCCTGTTGTCTAAATCCTTAAGAGGAGACTACCCTCCACTTATTCTTCACAGGCAACACAGCTTCCCAGATCTGGTCCGCCATGTCACACCTCCTGCACTTCAGCAACACCAACAAGGCAAAGGCGGCTGACTGCATCACAGCTTACTTAACTCACCGGGAACCTGATGCCACTGCTGCCCGCCTAACTCGCTGCACTTTCATGGCCATCCTATGGGAAATCTGGTGCAGCCGCAACAAGGCCAGACTACAAGATCAACCGATGGCGACCAGACATATCACCAATCGTAGCATGCTTGCAGTCCGGGCAATCTGCACCGCACACAAGTCCATAAGATCCCGCAGGAATGGGCAGCCGCTCTGGGTCAAGGTATCACTGACAAGGATAAACTCCAAGCCAGAACTCCGAGGGTGGTGCGATGGTCCACCCCACCTTCAGGGAGACTCAAACTGAATGTCGACGGAGCATTTAGACCAGCGTCGGGAGAAGCTGGAGGCGGTGGCATTATTCGCGACCAGAATGGTACCTGTGTTGTGCTTTTGCACAGACCTACCATGGTCTAAGCTCCAGTCTGGCAGCTGAAGCCTTGGCCTTGAGGATGGCATTGCCATGTGCTGCAAAACAGGTATTTCTGATGTGATGATTGAGACCGGCTCCCAGAACCTCCTTCAGATCGTGACAGTCCAGCAGACCCACCAGTGGGACATTGCTTGTATTCTGCAAGATATTGCATTAAAAACCCAAAATATGCAAGCCACAATCACGTATACTCCCCGGGAAGCCAACAAAGTAGCGGACAGCTTAGCAACTTTCGGTCTGTCTTGTTCCTCATTAGTCATGTGGAATCTTTGGGGCGATCTGCCCTCTGTTGTCATGGATCTATACCACCAAGATAAGGTGGGGGATCCTTCTATTAGGCCTTAGGCCACCTTAGTACCTCCTTATATTATAAATGAAATACCAACCTGGCCACCTGGGGATGGTAGTGACATCCTCACATGACTGGTGAGGCCGCCCCTACCTACCTCCTTGGTCTAGCTTATTAAAAAAAAAAATCTCAGAATTTATTCCATGCATGCCGGTCATTGTCAACATGCCGGGCACATTTTCCGAGCCAATTATTCCAGGACCGGGACCGGGCATGCTTTCAAAACATCATGATTTCATCCACCGCATGCCGGTCATTGTTTCCATACCGGGAACATTTCCCGAGCAGAAGTCTTCCCCTCCAGTCACGGCCGTCAAGAGGCCTTCTAAGAATATGTCAATCATACCCGCTGCCAACCGGGTTCAATTCAAAATACTCATAGGGAATCTCTCCCTCCAAGCTCTCATGACCCCTCACACAGTTGTTGTGAACCTTTCCGCGCCAGTGAAGGGGTCAACTATCCAGATTGTGCTCACGCACTCCAAGGCTAAATCATTGGCACAATCAATTACTCAAGGGGTCGTGCCCCCAGTCACAGTGATCGAAAGTCGTGTTCAACTCGACGCGAGATCTCCTCCCCAGGTCGTGGATATGGGTGCCCGAACATCGCCGATATACTCACCCCCTCTGGTTTATTCCCACCCCTTCAGCGAAAGAATTGGGCATAACTTTCCGCACGGGCATCGGAATCGCTTATGTGACCACAATTCGAAATCGGCACTCCGAGACGGTCGACAGGGTTTCGTGGAATTCAATTCCGGGGCCAAATTCCCCCCCAGAGCGTGTGTACTAGTACACCGACTGTTGTACCCTCCGGTCGGACGCGGATATTTATTCGCCCGGGGGTCGGAACCACCCACGAGGCCCCAATTCAGAATCGGCACTTCGACCCGGTCGGTAAATTGTCACATTCGGAGATTCCGGTCCGACGCCCAAATTACTCTGCGGGAGAGCGGTCGCGGGCTGCCGATGCGATCGCATACGGATACCGCTTCGCTCAAATGGGCATAACTTTTCGCTCGGTTATCGGAATCGCATATAAGACCCCAATTCGGAAACGGCACTCAGAGGCGCTCGACGCCCCCTTATCGCCTCAAATGATAAGACGTCGTTTCAGGGTCGAAAAACCTTCGTTTCGCACTCCGAAATTGCAATTTTAGCCTACGATCTCCCCTATTCCAACGTTTTTTGGCAGTAGCGACTCCCTCGATTACGCGAATCGCTGGCGGAGCCCACACGCGGAGCCGCCCAGTCACAGCGATCGGAAGTTGTGTTCAACTCGATGCGAGATCACCGCCCCAGGTCGTGGATATGGGTGGCCGAACATCGCCGATATAGTCACCCCCTCCGGTTTATTCCCACCCCTTCAGCGAAAGTATTGGGCATAACTTTCCGCACGGGCATCGGAATCGCTTTTGTGATCACAATTCGGAATCGGCACTTCGAGACGGTCAACAGGGCGCTTTTTTCACGGAATTCCGTTCCAGGGCCAAAATTCCCTCCGGAGCATGTGTACTAGTACACCTAGTGCCGTACCCTCTGGTCGGACGCGGATATTTATTCGCCCGGGGGTCAGAACCGCTCGTGAGGCCTTAATTCAGAATCGGCACTTCGACCCAGTCGGTAAATGGTCGCATTCAGAGATTTCTGGTCCGACGCCCAAATTCCTCTCTAGGAGCGATGTCGCAAGCTGCCGATGCGATCGCATACGGACACCGCTTCGCTCAAACGGGCATAACTTTTCTCTCAGTTATCGGAATTGCTTATAAGACTGCAATTCGGAATCGGCACTCAGAGGCGCTCTACGCCGCCTTATTGCCTCAGGCGATAAGACGTCGTTTCGGGGTCGAAAAACCTTCGTTTCGCACTCCGAAATTGCGATTCTAGCCAACGATCTCCCCTATTCCAAGGTTTTTTGGCAGTAGCGACTCCCTCGATTACGCGAATCGCTGGCGGAGCCCACAGGCAGAGCCCGCGAGGCCTTAATTTAGAATCGGCAATTTGACCCGGTCAGTAAATGGTCGCATTCGGAGATTTCCGGTCCGGCGCCCAAATTACTCTGCGGGAGCGTGGTCGCGGGCTGCCGATGCGATCGCATATGGACACCACTTCGCTCAAACGGGGATAACATTTTGCTCGGTTATCGGAATCGCTTATAAGACCCCAATTCGGAATCGGCACTCAGAGGCGCTCGACGCCCCCTTATCGCCTCAGATGATAAGACGTCGTTTCATGGTCGAAAAACCTTCGTTTCGCACTCCGTTCTGGTGCCAAAATTCCCCCCCGGAGCGTGTGTACTAGTACACCGACTGCCGTACCCTCTGGTCGAACACGGATATTTATTCGCCCGGGGGTCGGTAGCGCCCGCGAGGCCCCAATTCAGAATCGACACTTCGACCCGGTCGGTAAATGGTCGCATTCGGAGATTTCTGGTCCGGCGCCCAAATTACTTTGCGGGAGTGCGGTCGCGGGCTGCCGATGCGATCGCATACGAACACCGCTTCGCTCAAACGGGCATAACTTTTCGCTCGGTTATCGGAATTGCATATAAGACCCCAATTCGGAATCGACACTCAGAGGCGATCGACGCCCCCTTATCGCCTCAGATGATAAGACGTCATTTCAGGGTCGAAAAACCATCATTTCGCACTCCGAAATTGCAATTTTAGCCCACGATCTCCCCTATTCCAACATTTTTTGGCAGTAGCGACTCCCTCGATTACGCGAATCGCTGGCGGAGCCCACACGCGGAGCCGCCCAGTCATAGCGATCGGAAGTTGTGTTCAACTCGATGCGAGATCACCGCCCCAGGTCGTGGATATGGGTGCCCGAACATCGCCGATATAATCACCCCCTCCGGTTTATTCCCACCCCCTCAGCAAAAGTATTGGGCATAACTTTCCGCACGGGCATCGGAATCGCTTTTGTGACTACAATTCGGAATCGGCACTTCGAGACGGTCGACAAGGCGCTGGTTTCGCAGAATTCCGTTTAGGGGCCAAAATTCCCCCCCGAAGCGTGTGTACTAGTACACCGACTGCCGTACCCTCCGGTCGGACATGGATATTTATTCGCCCGGGGGTCAGAACCGCCCGCGAGGCCCCAATTCAGAATCGACAATTCGACCCGGTCGGTAAATGGTCGCATTCGGAGATTTCCGGTCCAGCGCCCAAATTACTCTGCGGGAGCGTGGTCGCGGGCTGCCGATGCGATCGCATATGGACACCACTTCGCTCAAACGTGGATAACATTTCACTCGGTAATCGGAATCGCTTATAAGACCCCAATTCGGAATCGGCACTCAGAGGCGCTCGACGCCCCCCTATCGCCTCAGATGATAAGAAGTCGTGTTCAACTCGACGCAAGATCTCTTTCCCAGGTCATGGATATGGGTGCCCGAACATCGCCGATATAGTCCACGCCCTCCGGTTTATTCCCACCCCTTTAGCGAAGGAATTGGGCATAACTTTCCGCACGGGCATCGGAATCGCTTATGTGACCACAATTCGGATTCGGCACTTCGAGACGGTCGACAGGGCGCTGGTTTAGCAGAATTCTATTCCAGGGCCAAAATTCCCCCACGGAGCATGTGTACTAGTACACCGAGTGCCGTACCCTCGGGTTGGACGCGGATATTTATTCGCCCGGGGTCGGAACCGCCCGCGAGGCCTTAATTCAGAATCGACACTTCGACCTGGTCGGTAAATGGTCACATTCGGAGATTTCTGGTCTGACGCCCAAATTCCTCATCTGGCGCGCTGTCGCAAGCTGCCGATGCGATCGCATACGGAAACCGCTTCGCTCAAACGGGCATAACTTTTCGCTCGGTTATCGGAATTGCTTATATGACTGCAATTCGGAATCGGCACTCAGAGGCGCTCGACGCCCCCTTATTGCCTCAGGCGATAAGACGTCGTTTCGGGGTCGAAAAACCTTCATTTCGCACTCCAAAATTGCAATTCTAGCCAACGATCTCCGATATTCCAAGGTTTTTTGGCAGTAGCGACTCCCTCGATTACGCGAATCGCTGGCGGAGCCCGCAAGCAGAGCCGCCCAGTCATAGCGATCGGAAGTCGTGTTCAACTCGACGCGAGATCTCCTCCCCAGGTCGTGGATATGGGTGCCCGAACATCGCCAATATAGTCACCCCCTCCGGTTTATTCCCACCCCTTCAGCGAAAGAATTGGGCTTAACTTGCCGCACGGGCATCAGAATCGCTTATGTGACCACAATTCGGAATCGGCACTCCGAGACGGTCGACAGGGTGCTGGTTTCACGGAATTCCGTTCCGCGGCCAAAATTCCCCCCAGGAGTGTTTGTACTAGTACACCGAGTGTCGTACCCTCCGGTCGGACGCGGATATTTATTCGCCCGGGGGTTGGAACTGCCCGCAAGGCCCCAATTCAGAATCGGCACTTCGACCCGGTCGGTAAATGGTCGCATTCGGAGATTTCTGGTCCGACGCCCAAATTCCTCTCCGGGAGCGCTGTCGCAGGCTGCCGATGCGATCGCATACGGACACCGCTTCGCTCAAACGGGCATAACATTGCGCTCGGTTATCGGAATCGCTTATAAGACTGCAACTCGGAATCGGCACTCAGAGGCGCTCGACGGCCCCTTATTGCCTCAGGTGATAAGACGTCGATTCGGGGTCGAAAAACCTTCGTTTCGCACTCTGAAATTGCGATTCTAGCCGACGATCTCCCTTATTCCAAGGTTTTTTGGCAGTAGCGACTCCCTCGATTACGCGAATCGCTGGCGGAGCCCACATGCGGAACCGCCCAGTCACAACGATCAGAAGTCGTGTTCAACTTGACACGAGATCTCCTCCCCAGGTCGTGGATATGGGTGCCCGAACATCGCCAATATAGTCAACCCTCTGGTTTATTCCCACCCCTTCAGCGAAAGAATGGACATAACTTTCCGCACGGGCATCGGAATCGCTTATGTGACCACAATTCGGAATCGGCACTCCGAGACGGTCGACAGGGCCTGGTTTCACAGAATTCTGTTCCGGGGCCAATTCCCCCCCGGAGTGTGTGTATTAGTACACCGACTGTCGTACCCTCCGGTCGGACACAGATATTTATTCGCCCGGGGGTCAAAATCGCCCGCGAGGCCCCAATTCATAATCGACACTTCGACCCGGTCGGTAAATGGTCGCATTTGGAGATTTCCGATCCTGCGCCTAAATTACTCTGCGAGCGCGGTCGCGGGCTGCCGATG
Source organism: Colocasia esculenta (assembly GCA_014218235.1). Taxonomy (NCBI): domain Eukaryota; kingdom Viridiplantae; phylum Streptophyta; class Magnoliopsida; order Alismatales; family Araceae; genus Colocasia; species Colocasia esculenta. The sequence continues at coordinate 1,055,532 of CM024761.1, forward strand.
CGATCGCATACGGACACCGCTTCTCTCAAACGGGCATAACTTTTCACTCGGTTTTCGGAATCGCATATAAGACCCCAATTCGGAATCGGCACTAAGAGGTGCTCGACGCCCCCTAACGCCTCACTTGATAAGACGTCGTTTCGGGGACAAAAACCTTCGTTTCGCACTCTGAAATTGCAATTCTAGCCGACGATCTCCCCTATTCCAAGGTTTTTTGGCAGTAGCAACTGCCTCGATTATGCGAATCGCTGGCGGAGCCCACACGCGGAGCCGCCCAGTCACAGTGATCGGATTGTGTTTTCAACTCGACACGAGATCACCTCTCCAGGTCGTGGATATGGGTGCCCGAACATCGCCGATATAGTCACCCCCACCGGTTTATTCCCACCCCCTCAGCGATAGTATTGGGCATAACTTTCCGCACGGGCATCGAATCGCTTTTGTCACCACAATTCGGAATCGGCTCTCCGAGACGGCCGACAGGGCGCTGGTTTCGTGGAAATCTGTTTCGGGGCCAAAATTTCCCCCCGGAGCGTGTGTACTAGTACAACGACTGCCGTACCCTCCGGTCGGACATGGATATTTTTCGTCCAGGGTCGGAACCGCCCGCGAGGCCCCAATTCAGAATCGACACTTCGACCCGGTCGGTAAATGGTCGCATTCGGAGATCTCCGGTCCGGCGCTCAAATTACTCTGCGGGAGCGTGGTTGCGGGCTGCCGATGCGATCGCATACGGACACTGCTTCGCTCAAACGGGCATAACTTTTCGCTCGGTTATCGAAATTGCTTATAAGACCCCAATTCGGAATCGGCACTCAGAGGCGCTCGATGCTCCCTTACTGCCTCAGGCGATAAGACGTAGATTCGCGGTTGAAAAACCTTCATTTCGCACACTGAAATTGCGATTCTGGCCGACGATCTCCCCTATTCTAAGGTTGTTTGGCAGTAGCGACTCTCTCGATTAGAGAATCGCTGGCGGAGCCCACACGCGGAGCCGCCCAGTGACAGCGATCGGAAGTCGTGTTCAACTCGACGCGAGATCTCCTCCCCAGGTCGTGGATATGGGTGCCCGAACATCGCCGATATAGTCACCCCCTCCGGTTTATTCCCACCCCTTCAGCGATGAATTGGGCATAACTTTCCGCACGGGCATCGAAATCGCTTATGTGACCACAATTCGGAATCGGCACTCCGAGACGGTCGACACGTTGCTGGCTTCACAGAATTCCGTTCTGGGGCCAAAATTCCCCCCTGGAATGTTTGTACTAGTACACCGAGTGCCGTACCCTCCAGTCGGACGCGGATATTTATTCCCCGGGGGTCGGAACTGTCCGCGAGACCCTAATTCAGAATCGGCACTTCTACCCGGTCCGTAAATGGTCGCATTCGGAGATTTCTGTTCGACGCCCAAATTCCTCTCCGGGAGCGCTGTCGCAGGCTGCCGATGCGATCGCGTACGGACACTGCTTCGCTCAAACGGGCATAACATTGCGCTCGGTTATCAGAATCGCTTATAAGACCGCATTTCGAATCGGCACTCAGAGGCGCTCGACCCCCCTTATTGCCTCAGGCGATAAGATGTCGATTTGGGGTCGAAAAATCTTCGTTTCGCACTCTGAAATTGCGATTCTAGCCGACGATCTCTCTTATTCAAGGTTTTTTGGCTGTAGCGACTCCCTCGATTATGCGAATCGCTGGCGGAGCCGCCCAATCACAGCGATCGAAAGTCGTGTTCAACTCGACGCGAGATCTCCTTCCCAAGTCGTGGATATGGGTGCCCGAACATCGCCGATATAGTCACCCCCTCCGGTTTATTCCCACCCCTTCAGCGAAAGAATTGGACATAACTTTCCGCACGGGCATCGGAATCGCTTATGTGACCACAATTCGGAATCGGCACTCCGAGACGGTCGATACGGTGCTGGCTTCACGGAATTCCATTCCAGGGCCAAAACTCCCCTCTGGAATGTTTGTACTAGTACACCGAGTGCCGTACCCTCTGGTCAGACGCGGATATTTATTTGCCCGGGGGTCGGAACTGCTCGCGAGGCCCTAATTTAGAATCGGCACTTCGACCCGTCGGTGAATGGTCGCATTCGGAGATTTCTGGTCCGATGCCCAAATTCCTCTCCGGGAGCGCTGTCGCAGGCTGCCGATGGGATCGCATACAGACACCGCTTCGCTCAAACGGGCATAACATTGCGCTCGGTTATCGGAATCGCTTATAAGACCGCAATTCAGAATCGGCACTCAGAGGCGCTCGTCGCCCCCTTATTGCCTCAGGCGATAAGACGTCGATTCGGGGTCGAAAAACCTTCGTTTTGCACTCCGAAATTGTGATTCTAGGTGACGATCTCCCCTATTCCAAGGTTTTTTGGCAGTAGCGACTCCCTCGATTACGCGAATCGCTGGCGGAGCCCGCAAGCAGAGCCGCCCAGTCATAGCGATCGGAAGTCGTGTTCAACTCGACGCGAGATCTCCTCCCCAGGTCGTGGATATGGGTGCCCGAACATCGCCAATATAGTCACCCCCTCCGGTTTATTCCCACCCCTTCAGCGAAAGAATTGGGCTTAACTTGCCGCACGGGCATCAGAATCGCTTATTGACCACAATTCGGAATCGGCACTCCGAGACGGTCGACAGGGTGCTGGTTTCACGGAATTCCGTTCCGCGGCCAAAATTCCCCAGGAGTGTTTGTACTAGTACACCGAGTGTCGTACCCTCCGGTCGGACGCGGATATTTATTCGCCCGGGGGTCGGAACTGCCCGCAAGGCCCCAATTCAGAATCGGCACTTCGACCCGGTCGGTAAATGGTCGCATTCGGAGATTTCTGGTCCGACGCCCAAATTCCTCTCCGGGAGCGCTGTCGCAGGCTGCCGATGCGATCGCATACGGACACCGCTTCGCTCAAACGGGCATAACTTTTCGCTCGGTTATGGGAATCGCTTATAAGACCGCAATTCAGAATCGCCACTCAGAGGCGCTTGACGCCCCCTTATTGCCTCAGTAGATAAGACGTGGTTCGGGGTCGAAAAACCTTCGTTTCGAACTACGAAATTGAGATTCTAGCCGACGATCTCCACTATTCCAAGGATTTTGGCAGTAGCGACTCCCTCGCACTACGCAAATCCCTGGCGGAGCCCACAGGCAGAGCCGCCCAGTCACAGCGATCGGAATCGTGTTCACTCGACGCGATATCTTCTCCCCAGGTCGTGGTTATGGGCCCGAACATCACCGATATAGTCACCCCCTCCGGTTTATTCCCACCCCTTCATTGAAAGAATTGGGCATAACTTTCCGCACGGGCATCGAATCGCTTATGTCACCACAATTCGGAATCGGCACTCCGAGACGGTTGACAAGGCGCTCGTTTTGCGGAATTCCGTTCCGGGGCCAAAATTCCCCCCGGAGCGTTTGTACTAGTACACCGAGTGCCGTACCCTCCGGTCGGACGCGGATATTTATTCGCCCGGGGGTAGGAGTCGCCCGCGAGGCCCCAATTCAGAATCGGCACTTCGACCAGGTCGGTAAATGGTCGCATTCGGAGATTTCTGGTCCGACACCCAAATTCCTCTATGGGAGCGCTGTTACAGGCTGCCGATACGATCGCATACGGACACCGCTTCGCTCAAACGGGCATAACTTTTCGCTCGGTTATCGGAATCGCTTATAAGACCGCAATTCGGAATCGGCACTCAGAGGCGCTCGACGCCCCCTTATTTCCTAAGTCGATAAGACATAGATTTGGGTTCGAAAAACCTTCGTTTCGCACTCCGAAATTGCGATTCTAGACGACGATCTCCCCTATTCCAAGGTTTTTTAGCAGTAGTGACTCCCTCGATTACGTGAATCGCTGGCGGAGCCCACACGCAGAGCCGCCCAGTCACAGCGATCGGAAATCGTGTTCAACTTGACGCGAGATCTCTTCCCCAGATCGTGGATATGGGTGCCCGAACATCGTCGATATAGTCCCCCCTCCGGTTTATTCCCACCCCTTCAGCAAAAGAATGGGGAATAACTTTCCGTACGGGCATCAGAATCACTTATGTGACCACAATTCGGAATCGGCACTCCGAGACGGTCGACAGGGCGCTGGTTTTGCGGAATTCCGTTTCGGAACCAAAATTCCCCCATGGAGCATGTGTACTAGTACACCGAGTGCCGTACCCTCGGGTTGGACGCGGATATTTATTCGCCCGGGGGTCGGAACCGCCCGCGAGGCCTTAATTCAGAATCGGCACTTCGACCCAGTCGGTAAATGGTCGCATTCGGATATTTCTGGTCCGACGTCCAAATTCCTCTCTGGGAGCGCTGTCGCAGGCTGCCGATGCGATCGCATACGGACACCGCTTTGCTCAAACAGGCATAACTTTTCATTCGGTTATCGGAATCGTTTATAAGACTGCAATAAGGAATCGGCACTCAGAGGTGCTCGACGCCCCTTTATTGTCTCAGGCGATAAGACGTCATTTCGGGGTCAAATGACCTTCGTTTCGCACTCCGAAATTGCGATTCTAGCCAACGATCTCCCCTATTCCAAGATTTTTTGGCAGTAGCGACTCCCTCGATTACGCGAATCGCTGGCGGAGCCCACAGGCAGAGCCGCCCAGTCACAGCGATCGGAAGTTTGTTTCAGCTCGACGCGAGATCTCCTCCCCAGGTCGTGGTTATGGGTGCCCGAACATCGCCGATATAGTCACCCCCTCAGGTTTATTCCCACCCCTTCAGCGAAAGAAATGGGCATAACTTTCCGCACGGGCATCGGAATCGCTTATGTGACCAAAATTCAGAATCGGCACTCCGAGATGGTCGACAGGGTGTTGGTTTCAAGGAATTCCGTTCCGGGGCCAAAATTCCCCCTCGGAGTGTTTGTACTAGTACACCGAGTGTCGTACCCTCTGGTCGGACGCAGATATTTATTCGCCCGGGGGTCGGAACTGCCCGCGAGGCCCCAATTCAGAATCGGCACTTCAACCCGGTCGGTAAATGGTCACATTCGGAGATTTCTGGTCCGACGCCCAAATTCCTCTCCGGGAGCGCTGTCGCAGGCTGCCGATGCGATCGCATACGGACACCGCTTCGCTTAAATGGGCATAACGTTTCGCTCGGTTATCGGAATCGCTTATAAGACCACAATTCGGAATCGGCACTAAAAGGCGCTCGACGCCCCCTTATTGTCTCAGGCGATAAGATGTTGATTCGGGGTCGAAAAACCTTCGTTTCGCACTCTGAAACTGCGATTCTAGCCGACGATCTCCCCTATTCCAAGGTTTTTTGGCGGTAACGACTCCCTAGATTACCCGAATCGCTGGCGGAGCCAACAGGCAGAGCTGCCCAGTCACAGTGATCGGAAGTCGTGTTCAACTCGACGCGAGATCTCCTCCCCAGGTCGTGGTTATGGGTGCCAGAACACACCGATATTGTGACCCCCTCCGGTTTTTCCCACCCCTTCAGCGAAAGAATTGGGCATAACTTTCCGCACGGGCATCGGAATCGCTTATGTTACCACAATTCGGAATCGGCACTCCGAGACGGTCGACAGGCGCTGGTTTCGCGAATTCCTGTTTCGGGCCAAAATCCCCCCCCCCCCCCCCCCCGAAGCGTTTGTACTAGTACACCGAGTGCCGTACCCTCCGGTCGGATGTGGATATTTATTCGCCCGGGGGTCGGAATCGCCCGCGAGGCCCCAATTCAGAATCGGCACTTCGACCAGGTCAGAAAATGGTCGCATTCGGAAATTTCTGGTCCGACACCCAAATTCCTCTCCGGATTGCTGTCGCAGGCTGCCGATGCGATCGCATACGGTGACCGCTTCGCTCAAACGGGCATAACTTTTCGCTCGGTTATCGGAATCGCTTATAAGACCGCAATTCGGAATCGACACTCAGAGGCGCTCGACGCCCCCTTATTGCGTCAGTCGATAAGACGTAGATTCGGTGTCGAAAAACCTTCGTTTCGCACTACGAAGTTGCGATTCTAGCCGACGATCTCCCCTATTCCAAGGTTTTTTGGCAGTAGCGACTCCCTCGCACTACGCGAATCGCTGGCGGAGCCCACAGGCAGACCCGCCCAGTCACAGTGATCGGAACTCGTGTTCAACTCGACGCAAGATCTCCTCCCCAGGTCGTGGTTATGGGTTCCCGAACATCACCGATATAGTCCACCCCCTCCGGTTTATTCCCACCCCTTCAGCGAAAGAATTGGGCATAACTTTCCGCACGGGCATCGGAATCGCTTATGTGACCACAATTTGGAATCGGCACTCCGAGACGGTCGACAGGGCGCTAGTTTCACGGATTCCGTTCCAGGGATAAAATTCCCCCCGAAGCGTTTGTACTAGTACACCGATTGTCGTACCATCTGGTCGGACGCGGATATTTATTCGCCCGGGGGTCGGAATCGCCCGCGAGGCCCCAATTCAGAATCGACACTTCGACCAAGTCGGTAAATGGTCGCATTCCGGAGATTTCTAGTCCGACACCCAAATTCCTCTCCGGGAGCGCTGTCGCAGGCTGCCGATGCAATCGCATACGGACACCGCTTCGCTCAAACGGGCATAACTTTTCGCTCGGTTATTGGAATCGCTTATAAGACCACAATTCGGAATCGGCACTCAGAGGCGCTTGACGCCCCGTTATTGCCTCAGTCAATAAGACGTAGATTCGGGGTCGAAAAACCTTCGTTTCGCACTACGAAATTTCGATTGTAGCCGACGATCTGCCCTATTCCAAGGTTTTTTCACAGTAGCGACTACCTCGATTACGTGAATGACTGGCGGAGCCCACACGCATAGCCGCACAGTCACAGCGATCGGAAGTCGTGTTCAACTTGACGTCAGATCTCCTCCCTAGGTCGTGGATATGGGTGCCCGAACATCGCCGAAATAGTCACCCCCTCCAGTTTATTCCCACCCCTTCAGCGAAAGAATTGGGCATAACTTTCTGCACGGGCATCGGAATCGCTTATGTGATGACAATTCGGAATCGGCACTCCGATACGGTCGACAGGCACTGGTTTCGCGAAATTCCGTTCTGGGGCCAAAATCCCCCCCCCCCCCCCCGGGCGTTTTCTACTAGTACACCGAGTGCCGTACCTTCCGGTCGACGCAGATATTTATTCGCCTGGGGGTCGGAATCGCCCGCGAGGCCCCAATTCAGATTCGCACTTCGACTCGGTCGGTAAATGGTCGCATTCTGAGATTTCTGGTCCGACGCCCAAATTTCTCTCCGGGAGCGCTGTCGCAGGCTGCCGATGCGTTCGTATACGGACACCGCTTCGCTCAAACGGGCATAACTTTTCGCTCGGTTATGAGAATCGCTTATAAGACTGCAATTCGGAATCGGCACTCAGTGGCGCTGGGTGCCCCCTTATTGCCTCAGGCAATAAGACGTTGATTCAGGGTCGAAAAACCATCGTTTCGCACTCCGAAATTGCGATTCCACCGACGATCTCCCCTATTCCAAGGTTTTTTGGCAGTAGCGACTCCCTTGATTATGCGAATCGCTGGCGGAGCCCACAGGCGAGCCGCCCAATCACAGCGATTGGAATTCGTGTTCAACTCGACGCGAGATCTCCTTCCCAGGTCGTGGATATGGGTGTCCGAACATCGCCGATATAGTCACCCCCTCTGGTTTTTCCATCCCTTCACAAAAGTATTGGGCATAACTTTCTGTACGGCATCAGAATCGCTTATGTGACCACAATTCGGAATCGACACGCCGAGACGGTCGACAGGGTGCTGGTTTTGCAGAATTCCGTTCCGGGGCCAAAATTCCCCCCTGGAGCATGTGTACTAGTACACCGAGTGTCGTACCCTCGGATCGGATGGGATATTTATTCGCCCGGAGGTCGGAACCGCCCGCGAGGCCTTAATTCAGAATCGGCACATCGACCCGGTCGGTAAATGGTCGCATTCGGATATTTTTGGTACGACGCCCAAATTCCTCTCTGGGAGCGCTGTCGTAGGCTGCCGATGCGATCCCATACGGACACCGCTTCGCTCAAACGGGCATAACTTTTCGTTCGGTTATCGGAATCGTTTATAAGACTGAAATTCGGAATCGGCACTAAGAGGCGCTCAACGCCCCCTTATTGCCTCAGGCGATAAGATGTTATTTCGGGGTCAAAAGACCTTCGTTTCGCACTCCGAAATTGCGATTCTAGCCAACGATCTCCCCTATTCCAAGGTTTTTTGGCAGTAGCGACTCCCTCGATTATGCGAATCGCTGGCGGAGCCCACAGGAAGAGCCGCCCAGTCACAGCGATCGGAAGTCGTGTTCAACTCAACGCGAGATCTCATCCCCAGGTCGTGGATATGGGTGCCCGAACATCGCCGATATAGTCACCCCCTCCGGTTTATTCCCACCCCTTCAGCGAAAGAAATGGGCATAACATTCCGCACGGGCATCAGAATCGCTTATGCGACCACAATTCAGAATCGGCACTCCGAGACGGTCGACAGGGTGCTGGTTTCACGGAATTCCATTCCGGGGCCAAAATTCCCCACCAGAGTGTTTGTACTAGTACACCGAGTGTCGTACCCTCCGGTCGGATGCGGATATTTATTCGCCCGCGGGTCGGAACTGCCCGCGATGCCCCAATTCAGAATCGACACTTCGACCCGGTCGGTAAATGGTTACATTCAGAGATTTCTGGTCTGACGCCCAAATTCCTCTCCGGGAGCGCTGTCGCAGGCTGCCGATGCGATCGTATACGGACACCGCTTTGCTTAAACGAGCATAACGTTTCGCTCGGTTATCGGAATCGCTTATAAAAACGCAATTCGGAATCGGCACTCAGAGGCGCTCGATGCCCCCTTATTGCCTCAGGTGATAAGACGTCGATTCGGGGTTGAAAAACCTTCGTTCCGCACTCTGAAATTGCGATTCTAGCCGATGATCTCCCCTATTCCAAGGTTTTTTGGCGGTAGTGACTCCCTCGATTACGCGAATCGCTGGCGGAGCCCACACGCGGAGCCGCCCAGTCACAGCGATCAGAAGTCGTGTTCAACTTGACGCGAGATCTCCTCCCTAGGTCGTGGATATGGGTGCCCGTACATCACCGATATAGTCACCTCCTCCGGTTTATTCCCACCCCATCATCGAAAGAATTGGGCATAACTTTCCGCACGGGCATCGGAATTGCTTATGTGACCACAATTCAGAATCGGCACTCCAAGACGGTTGACAAGGCGCAGGTTTCACGGAATTCGGTTGTGGGGCCAAAATTCCCCCCGGAGCGTGTACTAGTACACCGATTGCCGTACCCTCCGGTCGGACACGGATATTTATTCGCCCGGGGGTCGGAACCGCCCGCGAGGCCCAAATTCCGAATCGACACTTCGACCGGGTCGGTTAATGGTCGCATTCGGAGATTTCCGGTCCAGCGCCCAAATTACTCTGCGGGAGCCCGGTCGCGGGCTGCTGATGCGATCGCATACGGACACCGCTTCGCTCAAACAGGCAAAACTTTTCGCTCGGTTATCGGAATCGCATATAAGACCCCAATTCGGAATCGGCACTCAGAGGCGCTCGACGCCCCCTTATCGCCTCAGATGATAAGACGTCGTTTCGGGGACAAAAAAACTTCGTTTCGCAGTCCGAAATTGTGATTTTAGCCGACGATCTCCCCTATTCCAAGGTTTTTTGGCTGTAGCGACTCCCTTGATTACGCGAATCGCTGGCGGAGCCCACACGCGGAGCCGCCCAGTCACATCGATCGGAAGTTGTGTTCAACTCGACGCGAGATCACCGCCCCAGGTCGTGGATATGGGTGCCCGAACATCGCCGATATAGTCACCCCCTCCGGTTTATTCCCACCCCTTCAGCGAAAGTATTGGCATAACTTTCCGCACGGGCATCAGAATCGCTTTTGTGACCACAATTCGGAATCGACACTCCGAGACGGTCGACAGGGCGCTGGTTTCGCGGAATTCCGTTTCGGGGCCAAAATTCTCCCCCCCCCCCCAAGCGTGTGTACTAGTACACCGACTGCCGTACCGTCCGGTCGGACATGGATATTTATTCGCCCGGAAGTCGGAACCGCCCGCGAGGCCCCAATTCAAATCGACACTACACCCCGATCGGTAAATGGTCGCATTCGGAGATTTCCGGTCCGGCGACCAAATTACTCTGCGGGAGCGTGGTCGCGGGCTGCCGATGCGATCGCAGACGGACACTACTTCGCTCAAACGGACATAACTTTTCGCTCGGTTATCGAAATTGCTTATAAGATCCCAATTCGGAATCGGCACTCAGAGGCGCTCGACGCCCCTTATTGCCTCAGGCGATAAGACGTCGTTTCGGGGTTGAAAAACCTTCATTTCGCACACCGAAATTGCGATTCTAGCCGACGATCTCCCCTATTCCAAGGTTGTTTAGCAGTAGCGACTCCCTCGATTACGCGAATCACTGACGGAACCCACACGCGGAGCCGCCCAGTCACAGCGATCGGAAGTCGTGTTCAACTCGACGTGAGATCTCCTCCCCAGGTCATGGATATGGGTGCCCGAACATCGCCGATATAGTCACCCCCTCCGGTTTATTCCCACCCCTTCAGCGAAAGAATTGGGCATAACTTTCCTCACGGGCATCGGAATCGCTTATGTGACCACAATTCGGAATCGGCACTCCGAGACGGTCGACAGGGCGCTGGTTTCGTGGAATTCCGCCAGTGCAAAATTCCCCCCTGGATCGTTTGTACTAGTACACCGACTGCTGTACCCTCCGGTCGGTCGCGGATATTTATTTGCCCGGAGGTCAGAACCGCCCCGCGGCCCCAATTCAATCGGCACTTTGACCCGGTCAGTAAATGGTCGCATTCGAAGATTTCTGGTCCGACACCCAAATTCCTCTCCGGAGCGCTGTCGCAGGCTGCCGATGCGATCGCATATGGACACCCGCTTCGCTCAAACGGGCATAACTTTTCGCTCGGTTATCTGAATCGCATATAAGACCGCAATTCGGAATCGGCACTAAGAGGCGCTCCGCCCCTTATTGCCTCAGGCGATAAGACTTCGATTTGGGGTCTAAAACCTTCGTTTTGGACTACGAAATTACGATTCCAGCCGACAATCTCCCCTATTCCATGGTTTTTAACAGTAGCGACTCCCTCGATTACGCGAATCGCTGGCGGAGCCCACAGCAGAGCCGCCCAGTCACAGCGATCGGAAGTCATGTTCAACTCGACGCGATTTCTCCTCCCCAGGTCGTGGATATGGGTGCCCGAACATCGCCGATATAGTCACCCTCCTCCAGTTTATTCCCACCGCTCCACGAAAGAATTGGCATAACTTTCTGCACGGCGGGAATCGCTTATGTGACCACAATTCGGAATCGGCACTCCGAGACGGTCGACAGGGCGCTGGTTTTCGCAGAATTCCGTTCCGGGACCAAATTCCCCCCTGGTCGCGCGACATAGTTGGCTGTGCATTTCGTTGTCCAGAGTTCCTCACACAAATCATATGCGCACTTCCTCTAAACTGTCTCACAACTTAAAATCATGAAGAGGACCAAAAGGTGGTGAGAAAGGTCTATCCACAGGGAGACTAAATAAAGTTTGATTTAAACTACTTAAACTTGAAATCAGAAGATCCAACAGTAAAATTGACTTAAATCCACTCAGCTCGCTAAAAGTTCCAGTGCGATTAGAATCCTTCGATATCACACCAATTGACATAACAAAATTTAATTCTCAAAACATTAAAACTAAACTGAGAACTCTTAGTAACAACCAAGCCACCATCCTTCCACAGAGCAATTGATGCAATACGCAACAAGCATTTCCACTTCTTAATTCAAATCTGTTATTGTTCCAGAATTGCTCACACCTTCATAACTCGAAGGGAAGCACCATAGCAAAAGAACTTACAAGATGAATGCTTCAGTTCTGCAAGATGAAATACTAGAACAATTGACAGTAAAAATCAAAGAGCTCAACAAGATTTGCACTGAGAACGCTGTGAACTATCGAAATTTAATATCACTTTACCCAAACAACACAACTTGATGGAGGACGAACAAAAGGGAATAGAATGTAATGAACTTCAGAACAGTAAGGAGAGACACAGTGGATCTTGTCTTCCTCACATCTGATGATTCGGTAAGAAATTAGCAAAAGAGATATGAACTGCAATGTCAAACTCTGGAACTATGCAAGGGAAAGAAGAACACCATAAAAATCTCAAGGACAACAGCAAGGAATCCCATCTCTCAAATCTCTCAAAGCCTAATAGCTCTCTGCTACTTCCGAGAGCTCCCGATGCACAGACCTCAAATGGTCCTGCTTCCAGATGCCGACAACACCAATCTCCACGAGGAAGGAAGCAAAACGTCGATCCCAGCAGCCTCGGGCATCCTCACAGCAGCCGAACTAGAAAGGAAATAAGAACAATCCACAAGAACAGAAAATAGAACTATCTGATCTCCTTCCCAGCAGTCCTCACATCCAAAGAGAAAGAAAACGAAAATTCACTGGATCCATCTCCCCGAAACGCAGAAGACATGAATTAACCATCCCCCTAATGCTGCAACAGAAGAGAAAAAAGAATTCTAAAAGCAAATGCATAAGCCCTCTCGAACACAGAAGAAATGAAGTAACAAGCTCCACTGGATCAAGCCATGTAAACACAGAGGGAGGAACAAGCAATTGCAAAAATGAAATGGACAAAGCAATCTCCAATGTATCGAACTCTCCCCACCTTCAAACTCTTACAGAGTTAAAAGAAAAATACAGAAAAAATTGCTAGAGAAAACCCCCACCCAACCATCTGAACACTGAAAGAATAGAAGAACTATGAAAATTTCTGAAATCGAACCCCAACATCTCAACAACTCTCGCAACTCTCATCTCTGGAAGAATAGAAAAAAAACTTATCTAACCATCTAACATCTCCTGCCCAACTCACCCAAAGTCGAATCCCCCAATCTTGGACCTTGGGGTCCTTAATAGAGACAGTGGAACCTTCCAGGCGGACTCCTCACGCGCCAGGAACGGCCGCACGAGCTCTGCACACGAGCTCCATCGCGCCTCCATCACAACCGCGCACACACCAGCCCTGCACGAGCCCACCATCTCCATGCCAGTAGACCCTGGCCCATCTGCCACATCCGCACAAACATTGGATTGCCACCTCAGCACAGCTGCTCCTCTGCGCACGACAGATCCTTCACACCATCAAACCGCCATTCCCCCTGTTGCTCTGCACGAGATCTGCTCTGCACGGGAGCTCTGCACGGGAGCTCCATTGCACAGCCATGGACGCACCAGATCCGGACGCCTCTCACACCGCATGGCCCTGACCGCACCGGGGCTCAGCACCATCGCGCACAAACCAGCTGCTCCCAGCCAGCATGCGCCCCAGCACAACCGGCCCAGATCTGCACAGCTGCTGCCATGCACGGGCTCCCTCCAGCTCCAGCTTGCCTCCGCCAGCGCCAGCTGCACAGCACCAGGCGCGCACAGCACCAGGCGCGCACAGCGCCTGCCAGGATCGGTCTGCACCGCTGCAGCGCACCGCCTCCACCGCACCTGCTGCTGCTCTGCACCGGATCTGCCTGCATCGCGCCCCCCCTGGTTCACCTGGGCGCAGCAGCTTCTTGACACCCCTTCATCAGGTTCTAGCCACCCTTGCCACAGCCCTCACACAGCAGCTTGGCCGCAGATCCGGCCCATCACCAGCCGCGCACACACTAGGGCGCCTCCATCTCACAACTAGCACACCCGAGCCAGCATCGCCTTGGCAACCGCCGCCTCCACCTGCTCTGGCCACAGCACTACACCCGGAGCTCCCAGCAGCTTCCTGTTTCTCTCGAAGGCTCTTCTACTTCCAGCTGGACAATGGAAAACGATTGGTGAGATATATTAAAAATAATATTTGTTTTAATAGGATTAGTGAGATATAAAAAAAAAAATTATTTATTTACAAACTCCTATTAAAAAATATTTACAAGATATTATTGTACCAGGAATTTATCTACAGTGTTTATTTACAAATACCTAATTAGTCAATCTAAAAAAAAGAATGACTTATTTGAATGAAATCTAACATGTGTATTCTAAATATCAACTAATATACGAATCTAATTAATATTTACAAGAATTATTCCTGAAAGTATAAAACCAAGATTTATTTATGTACAATGTATTTGCAAAAAAGAAAACACTTTATAGTCACACTATTCAAAAGACATTGACTTTATTAATGAGAATCTAAGTTTGTGTTCTACTCAAATTATTTAACTAATATGCTCGAAAACCTATTAATGGATGAAAATGAGAATTAAAATCAAATTGCACATTATTTATGGACAACTGATGTCTAAATTAACTAAATGTATGAAATTTTAACGCGAAACATTGTATCGTTTCACACCCCCCGTAGCGTGTGTACTAGTACACCGAGTGCCGTACCCTCGGGTCGGACGCGGATATTTATTCGCCAGGGGGTCGGAATCGCCCGTGAGGCCATAATTCAGAATCAGAACTTCGACCCGGTCGATAAATGGTCGCAATCGGAGATTTCATGTCCGACGCCCAAATTCCTCTCCGGGAGCGCTGTCGCAGGCTGCCGATGCGATCACATACGGACACCGCTTCGCTCAAACGGGCATAACTTTTCGATCGGTTATCGGAATCGCTTATAAGACCGCAATTCGGAATCAGCACTCAGAGGCGCTTGACGCCCCCTTATTGCCTCGGGCAATAAGACGTCGTTTCGGGGTCGAAAAACCTTCGTTTCGCACTCCGAAATTGCGATTCTAGCCAACAATCTCCCCTATTCCAAGGTTTTTTGGCAGTAGCGACTCCCTCGATTATGTGAATCGCTGGCGAGCCCACAGGCAGAGCCGCCCATTCACAGCGATCGAAAGTCGTGTTCAACTCGACGCGAGATCTCCTCCCCAGGTCGTGGTTATGAGTGCCCGAACCATCACCGATATAGTCACCCCCCCTCCGGTTTATTCCCACCCCTTCAGCAAAGAATTGGGCATAACTTTTCTGCACGGGCATCGGAATCGCTTATGTGACCACAATTCGGAATCGCACTCCGAGACCGTCGACAGGGCACTGGTTTCGCAAATTTCGTTCCGGGGCCAAATTCCCCCCCCCCCCCGGAGCGTTTTTACTAGTACAACCGAGTGTCCGTACCCTCCGTTCGGACGCGGATATTTATTCGCCCGGGTTCGGAATCGCCCGCGAGGCCCCAATTCAGAATCGGCACTTCGACCAGTCATAAATGGTCGCATTCGGAGATTTCTGGTCCGACACCCAATTCCTCTCCGGGAGTGCCGTTGAAGGCTGCCGATGCGATCGCATACGGACACCGCTTCGCTCAAACGCGCATAACTTTTCGCTCGGTTATCGAATCGCTTATAAGACCGCAATTCGGAATCGGCACTCAGAGCGCTCGCCGACGCCCCTTATTGCCTTAGTCGATAAGACGTAGATTCGGGTCGAAAAACCTTCGTATCGCACTACGAAATGCGATTCTAGCCGACGATCTCCCCTATTCCAAGGTTTTTTTTGCAGTAGCGACTCACTCGATTTCGTGAATCGCTGGCGGAGCCCACACACAGAGCTGCCCAGTCACAGCGATCGGAAGTCATGTTCAACTTGACGCGAGATCTCCTCCCCAGGTCGTGGATATGGGTGCCAGAACATCGCCGATATAGTCACCCCTCTGGTTTATTCCCACCCCTTCAGCGAAAGAATTGGGCATAACTTTCTGCACGGGCATCGGATTTGCTTATGTGACGACAATTCGGAATCGGCACTCTGAGACGGTCGACAGGGCACTGGTTTCACGGAATTCCGTTCCAGGGCCAAAATTCCCCCCCGGAGCGTTTCTACTAGTACACCGAGTGCTGTACCCTCCAGTCGGACGCAGATATTTATTCGCCCGGGGGTCGAAATCGCCCGCGAGGCCCCAATTCAGAATCGGCACTTCGCCCCGGTCAGTAAATGGTCGCATTCTGAGATTTCTGGTCTGACGCCCAAATTCCTCTCCGGGAGCGCTGTCGCGGGCTGCCGATGCGATCGCATACGGACACCGCTTCGCTCAAACGGGCATAACTTTTTGCTCTGTTATCAGAATCGCTTATAAGACCGCAATTCGGAATCAGCACTCAGAGGCGCTCGACGCCCCCTTATTGCCTCAGGCGATAAGACGTTGATTCGGGGTCGAAAAACCTTCGTTTCGCACTCCGAAATTGCGATTCTTGCCGACGATCTCCCCAATTCCAAGGTTTTTTGGCAGTAGCGACTCCCTCGATTACGCGAATCGCTGGCGGAGCCCACACGCAGAGCCGCCCAGTCATAGCGATCGGAAGTCGTGTTCAACTTGACGCGAGAACTCCTCCCCAGGTCGTGGATATGGGTGCCCGAACATCGCCAATATAGTCACCCCCTCTGGTTTATTCCCACCCCTTCAACGAAAGAATTGGGCATAACTTTCCGCACGGGCATCGGAATCGCTTATGTGACCACAATTCGGAATCGGCACTACGAGACAGTCGACAGGACGCTGGTTTCACGGAATTCCGTTGGGTGGCCAAACCCCCCCCCAGAGCGTGTGTACTAGTACACCGACTGCCGTACCCTCCGGTCGGACGGGGATATTTATTCGCCCGGGGGTCTGAACCACCCGCGAGGCCCCAATCAGAATCGGCACTTCGACCCGGTCGGTAAATGGTTGCATTCGGAGATTTCTGGTCCGGTGCCCAAATTCCTCTCCGGGAGTGCGGTCGCAGGCTGCCGATGCGATCGCATATGGACACCGCTTCGCTCAAACGGGCATAACGTTTCGCTCGATTATCGGAATCGCTTATAAGACCCCAATTCGTAATCGGCACGCAGAGGCGCTCGATGCCCCCTTATCTCCCCAGGTGATAAGACGTCATTTCGGCGTCGAAAAACCATCATTTCACACTCTGAAATTGCGATTATGGCCGACGATCTCCCCTATTCCAAGGTTTTTTGGCAGTAGCGACTCTCTCGATTACGCGAATCGCTGGCTGAGCCCACACGTAGATCCGCCTAGTCACAGCGATCGGAAGTCGTGTTCAACTCGACGCGAGATCACCTCCCCAAGTCGTGGATATGGGTGCCCGAACATCGCCGATATAGTCACCCCCTCCGGTTTATTCCCACCCCTTCAGTGAAAGTATTGGGCATAACTTTCCGCACGGGCATCGGAATCGCTTTTGTGACCACAATTCGGAATCGGCACTCCGAGACGGTCGACAGGGCGCTGGTTTCGCGGAATTCCGTTTTGGGACCGACATTCCCCCCGGAGCGTGTGTACTAGTACACCGACTGCATACCCTCCGGTCAGACATGGATATTTACTCGCCCGGGGGTCGGAACCGCCCGCGAGGCCCCAATTCAGAATCGACACTTCGACCCGATCGGTAAATGGTCGCATTCGGAGATTTCCGGTCCGGCGCCCAAATAACTCTGCAGGAGCGTGGTCGCGGGCTGCCGATGCGATCGCATACGGACACTGCTTCTCTCAAACGGGCATAACTTTCCGCTCGGTTATCGGAATTGCTTATAAGACCCCAATTCGGAATCGGCACTCAGAGGCGCTCGAAGCCCCCTTATTGCCTCAGGCGATAAGACGTCGTTTCGGGGTTGAAAAACCTTCGTTTCGCACACCAAAATTGTGATTCTAGCCGACGATCTCCCCTATTCCAAGGTTGTTTGGTAGTAGCGACTCCCTCGATTACGCGAATCGATGGCGGAACCCACACGCGGAGCCGCCGAGTCACAGCGATCGGAAGTCGTGTTCAACTCGACACGAGATCTCCTCCCCAGGTCGTGGATATGGGTGCCCGAACATCGCCGATATAGTCACCCCTTCTGGTTTATTCCCACCCCTTCAGTGAAAGAATTGGCCATAACTTTCCGCACGGGCATCGGAATCGCTTATGTGACCACAATTCGGAACGGCACTCCGAGACGGTCGACAGGGTGCTGGTTTCACAGAATTCCATTCCGGGGCCGAAATCCCCCCCCCCCCCCCGGAGCATGTGTACTAGTACACCGACTGCTGTACCCTTCGGTCGGACGCAGATATTTAATCGCCCGGGGGTCGGAACCGCTCGCGAGGCCCCAATTCAGAATCGACACTTCGACTCGGTCGATAAATGGTGCATTCGGAGAATTCCGGTCTAGCGCCCAAATTCCTCTCCGGGAGCGCGGTCGCGGGCTGCCGATGCGATCGCATACGGACACTACTTCGCTCAAACGGGGATAACTTTTAGCTCGGTTATCGGAATCGCTTATAAGACCCCAATTCAGAATCGGCACTCAGAGGCGCTCGTTGCCCTCTTATTGCCTCAGGCGAGAAGACGTCGTTTCGGGGTTGAAAAACCTTCATTTCACACTCCGAAATTGCGATTCTTGCCGATGATCTCCCCTATTCCAAGGTTTTTGGCAGTAGCGACTCCCTCGATTACGCGAATCGCTGGTGGAGCCCACAGGCAGAGCTGCCCAGGCACAGCGATCGAAAGTCGTGTTCAACTTGACGCAAGATATCCTCCCCAGGTCATGGATATGGGCGCCCGAACATCGCTGATATAGTCACCCCCTCCGGTTTATTCACACCCCTTCAGCGAAAGAATTGGGCATAACTTTCCGTACAGGCATTGGAATCGCTTATGTGACAAATTCGGAATCGGCACTCCGAGACGGTCGACAGGGCGCTGGTTTTGCGGAATTCCATTCCGGGGCCAAAATTCCCCCTGGAGCATTTGTACTTGTACACCGAGTGCCGTACCCTCCGGTCGGACGCGGATATTTATTCGCCCGGTCGGAACCGCCCGCGAGGCCCCTATTCAGAATCAGCACTTCGACCCGGTCTGTAAATGGTCGCATTCGGAGATTTCTGGTCCGACGCCCAAATTCCTCTCCGGGAGCGCTGTCGCAGGCTGCCGATGCGATCGCATACGGACACCGCTTCGCTCAAACGGGCATAACTTTTCGCTCGGTTATCGGAATCGCTTATAAGACCGCAATTCCGAATCGGCACTCAGAGGCGCTCGACGCCCCCTTATTTCCTCATGCGATAAGACGTGTTTCGGGGTTGAAAAACCTTCGTTTCGCACACCGAAATTGTGATTCTAGCCGACGATCTCCCCTATTCCAAGGTCGTTTGGTAGTAGCGACTCCCTCGATTACGCGAATCGATGGAGGAACCCACACGCGGCGCCGCCGAGTCACAGCGATCGGAAGTCGTGTTCAACTCGACACGAGATCTCCTCCCAAGTCGTGGATATGGGTGCCCGAACATCGCCGATATAGTCACCCCTTCCAGTTTATTCCCACCCCTTCAGCGAAAGAATTGGGCATAACTTTCCGCACGGGCATCGGAATCGCTTATGTGACCACAATTCGGAATCGACACTCCGAGACGGTCGACAGGGCGCTGGTTTCGCGAAATTCCATTCAGGGGCCGAAATCCCCCCCCCCCCCCCGGAGCATGTGTACTAGTACACCGACTGCCGTACCCTTCGGTCGGACGCAGATATTTAATCGCCCGGGGGTCGGAACCGCTCTCGAGGCTCCAATTCAGAATCGACACTTCGACCCGGTCGATAAATGGTCGCATTCTGAGATTTCCGGCCTAGCGCCCAAATTCCTCTGCGGGAGCGCGGTCGCGGGCTGCCGATGCGATCGCATACGGACACTGCTTCGCTCAAACGGGGTTAACTTTTCGCTCGGTTATCGGAATCGCTTATAAGTCCCCAATTCGGAATCGACACTCAGAGGCGCTCGTTGCCCTCTTATTGCCTCAGGCGAGAAGATGTCGTTTCGGGGTTGAAAATCCTTCATTTCACACTCTGAAATTGTGATTCTAGCCGATGATCTCCCCTATTCCAAGGTTTTTTGCCAGTAGTGACTCCCTCGATTACGCGAATCGCTGGCGGAGCCCACAGGCAGAGCCGCCCAGGCACAGCGATCGGAAGTCGTGTTCAACTTGATGCGAGATCTCCTCCCCACGTCATGGATATGGGCGCCCGAACATCGCTGATATAGTCACCCCTCCGGTTATTCCCACCCCTTCAGCGAAAGAATTGGGCATAACTTTCCGAACGGGCATCGGAATCGCTTATGTGACCACAATTCGGAATCGGCACTCCGAGACGGTCGACAGGGCGCTGGTTTGCGGAATTCCATTTTGGGGCCAAAATTCCCCCTGGAGCGTTTGTACTAGTACACCGAGTGCCGTACCCTCCGATCGGACGCGGATATTTATTCGCCCAGTCGGAACCGCCGCGAGGCCCCAATTCAGAATCGGCACTTCGACCCGGTCTGTAAATGGCCGCATTCGGAGATTTCTGGTCCGACGCCCAAATTCCTCTCCGGTAGCGCTGTCGCTGGCTACCGATGCGATCGCATACGGACACCACTTCGCTCAAACGGGCATAACTTTTCGCTCGGTTATCGGAATCGCTTATAAGACCGCAATTCCGAATCGGCACTCAGAGGCGCTCGACGCCCAGTTATTGCCTCAGGCGATAAGACGTCGATTCGCGGTCAAAAAACCTTCGTTTCGCACTCCGAAATTGCGATTCTAGTACACGATCTCCCCTATTCCAAAGTTTTTTTGCAGTAGCGACTCCCTCGATTACGTGAATCGCTGGCGGAGCCCGCACGCAGAGCCGCCCAGTCACAGCGATCGGAAGTCATGTTCAACTTGACGCGAGATCTCCTCCCTAGGTCGTGGATATGGGTGCCCGAACATCTCTGATATAGTCACCCCCTCCTGTTTATTCCCACCCCTTTAGCTAAAGAATTGGGCATAACTTTCCGCACGGGCATCGGAATCGCTTATGTGACCACAATTCGGAATCGGCACTTCGAGACGGTCGACAGTGCACTGGTTTCACGGAATTCCATTTTAGGGCCAAAATTCCCCCCCCCCCCCCCCCGGAGCGTGTGTACTAGTACACCGAATGCCATACCCTCCGGTCGGACGCAAATATTTATTCGCCCGGGGGTCGGAACCGCCCGCGAGGCCCCAATTCAGAATCGGCACTTCGACCCGGTCGGTAAATGGTTGCATTCAGAGATTTTTGGTCTGGCGGCCAAATTCCTCTTCGGGAGTGCGGTCGCAAGCTGCCGATGCGATCGCATACGGACACCGCTTCGCTCAAACGGGCATAACTTTTCGCTCGGTTATCGGAATCGCTTATAAGACCCAAATTCGGAATCGGCACGTAGAGGCGCTTGACACCCATTATCGACTCAGGTGATAAGACATCGTTTCGGGGTGGAAAAACCTTCATTTCGCACTCCGAAATTGCGATTCTAGCCGACGATCTCCCCTATTCCAAAGTTTTTTGGCAGTAACGACTCCCTCGATTACGCGAATCGCTGGCGGAGCCCACACGCTGAGCCGCCCAGTCACAGTGATCGGAAATCGTGTTCAACTCGACGCGAGATCACCTCCCCAGGTCGTGGATATAGGTGCCCGAACATCGCCGATATAGTCACCCCTTCTGATTTATTCCCACCCCTTCAGCGAAAGAATTGGGCATAACTTTCCGCACGGGCATCAGAATCGCTTATGTGACCACAATTCGAATCGGCACTCTGAGACGGTCGATAGGGCGCTGGTTTCGCGGAATTCCGTTTCGGGGCCAAAGAATTGGGCATAACTTTCCGCACGGGCATCGGATTCTCTTATGTGACCACAATTCGGAATCGGCATTCCGAGACGGTCGACAGGGCGCTGGTTTCGCAGAATTCTGTACGGAGCCGAAATCACTCCCGCCCCCCCCCCGGTGCGTGTGTACTAGTACACCGACTGCCCTGCCGTACCCTTCGGTCGGACGCAGATATTTAATCGCCCGGGGGTCGGAACTGCCCGCAAGGCCCCAATTCAGAATCGACACTTCGACCCGGTCGGTAAATGATTGCATTCGTAGATTTCCGGTCTAGCACCCAAATTCCTCTGAGGGAGCGCGGTCGCGGGCTGCCGATGCGATCGCATACAGACACCGCTTCGCTCAAACGGGGATAACGTTTTGCTCGGTTATCGGAATCGCTTATAAGACCCCAATTCGGAATCGGCACTCAGAGGCGCTTGTTGTCCTCTTATGGCCTCAGGGGATAAGACGTCATTTCGGGGTCGAAAAACCTTCATTTCGCACTCTGAAATTACGATTCTAGCCGATGATTTCCCCTATTCCAAGGTTTTTTGGCAGTAGCGACTCCCTCGATTACGCGAATCGCTGGCGGAGCCCACAGGCAGAGCCGCCCTGTCACAGCGATCGGAAGTCGTGTTCAACTCGATGCGAGATCTCCTCCCCAGGTTGTGGATATGGGTGCTCGAACATCGCCGATGTAGTCACCCCCTCCGACTTATTCCCATCCCTTCAGCGAAAGAATTGGGCATAACTTTTCGCACGGGCATCAGAATCGCTTATGTGACCACAATTCGGAATCGGCACTCTGAGACGGTCGACAGGGCGCTGGTTTCACATAATTCCATTTCGGGTCCAAAATTCCCCCCCGGAGCGTTTGTACTAGTACACCGAGTGTCGTGCCCTCCGGTCGGACGCGGATATTTATTCGCCAGGTCGGAACCGCCCGCGAGGCCCCAATTCAGAATCGGTACTTCGACCCGGTCGGTAAATGGTCGCATTCAGAGATTTCTGGTCCGACGACCAAATTCCTCTCCGGGAGCACTGTCGCAGGCTGCCGATGCGATCGTATACGGACACCGCTTCGCTCAAACGGGCATAACGTTTCGCTCGGTTATAGGAATCGCTTATAAGACCGCACATCCGAATCAGCACTCAGAGGCGCTCGACGCCCCATTATTGCCTCAGGCGAAAAGACGTCGACTCGGGGTCGAAAAACCTTCGTTTCGCACTCCGAAATTGCGATTCTAGCCGACGATCTCCCATATTCCAAAGTTTTTTTACAGTAGCGACTCCCTCGATTACGCGAATCGCTGGCGGTGCCCGCACGCAGAGCCGCCCAGTCACAGCGATCGGAAGTCGTGTTCAACTTGACGCGAGATCTCCTCCCTAGGTCGTGGATATGGGTGCCCGAACATCGCCGATATAGTCACCCACTCTGGTTTATTCCCACCCCTTTAGCGAAAGTATTGGGCATAACTTTCCGCACGGGCATCGGAATCGCTTATGTGACCACAATTCGGAATCGGCACTCTGAGACGGTCGACAGGGCACTGGTTTCACGGAATTCCGTTTCGGGGCCAAAATTCCCCCTCGGAGCGTGTGTACTAGTACACCGACTGTCGTACCCTCCGGTGGGACGCGGATATTTATTCGCCCGGGGGTCGGAACCGCCCGCGAGGCCCCAATTCAAAATCGGAACTTCCACCCGGTCGGTAAATGGTGGCATTTTGAGATTTCTGGTCCGGCTCCCAAATTCCTCTCCGGGAGTGCGGTCGCAGGCTGCCGATGCGATCGTATACGGACACCGCTTCGCTCAAATGGGCATAACCTTTCGCTCGGTTATCGGAATCGCTTA
Organism: Colocasia esculenta; assembly: GCA_014218235.1. NCBI lineage: Eukaryota > Viridiplantae > Streptophyta > Magnoliopsida > Alismatales > Araceae > Colocasia > Colocasia esculenta. Next base: position 1,079,038 of record CM024761.1, read on the forward strand.
TAAGACCCCAATTCGGAATCGGAACGCAGAGGCGCTCGACGCCCCTTATTGTCTCAGGTGATAATACGTCGTTTCGGGGTCGAAAAACCTTCGTTTCACACTTCGAAATTGTGATTCTAGCCGACGATCTCCCATATTCCAAGGTTTTTTGGCAGTAGCGACTCCCTCGATTACGCGAATCGCTGACGGAGCCCACACGCGGAGCCGCATAGTCACAGCGATCGGAAGTTGTGTTCAACTCGATACGAGATCACCTCCCCAGGTCGTGGATATAGGTGCCCGAACATCGCCGATATAGTCACCCTTTCCAGTTTATTCCCACCCCTTCAGCGAAAGAATTGGGCATAACTTTCCGCACGAACATCGGAAACGCTTATGTGACCACAATTCGGAATCAGCACTTCGAGACGGTCGACAGGGTGCTGGTTTTGCAGAATTCCGTTCGGGGCCAAAATTACCCCCGGAGCGTGTGTACTAGTACACCGACTACCGTACCCTCCGTCGGACACGGATATTATTCCCCGGGGGTCGGAACCGCCTGCGAGGCCCCAATTCAGAATCGTCACTTTGACCGGTCGGTAAATGGTCGCATTCGGAGATTTCCAGTCCGGTGCCCAAATTACGCTACGGGAGTGCGGTCGGGGGCTGCCGATGCGATCGCATACGGACACCGCTTCGCTCAAACGGGCATAATTTTCGCTCGATTATCGGAAGCATATAAGACCCCAATTCGGAATCGGCACTCAGAGGCGCCTCGATGCCTCCTTATCGCCTCAGGTGATAAGACGTTTTTTCGGGGTTGAAAAACCTTCGTTTCGCACTCTGAGAAATTGCGATTCTAGCCGACTATCTCCCCTATTCCAAGATTTTTTTGGCAGAGTAGCGACTCCCTAAATTATGCGAATCACTGGCGGGGCCACGCGCAGAGCCGCCAAGTCACAGCGATCGGACTTCGTGTTCAACGTGACGTTAGATCTCCTCCCCAGGTCGTGGATATGGATGCCCGAATATCGCCGATATAGTCACCACCTCCAGTTTATTCCCACCCCTTCAGCGAAAGAATTGGGCATAACTTTCCGCACGGGCATCGGAATTGCTTTTGTGACCACAATTCGGAATCGGCACTCCGAGACGGTCGACAGGGCGTTGGTTTCACGGAATTCCATTTCAGGGCCAAAATTCCCCCCCGGAGCGTGTGTACTGGTACACCGACTGCCGTACCCTCCGGTCGGACATGGATATTTATTCGCCCAGGGGTCGGAACTGCCCGCGAGGCCCCAATTCAGAATCGACACTTCGACCCGGTCGGTAAATGGTCGCATTCGGAGATTCCGGTCCGGTGCCCAAATTACTCTGGCGGGAGCGTGGTCGCGGGGCTAACAATGCGATCGCATACGGACACTGCTTCGCTCAAACTGGCATAACTTTTCGCTCGGTTATCGGAATTGCTTATAAGACCCCAATTCAGAATCAGAACTCAGAGACGCTCGATGCCCACTTTGCCTCAGGCGATAAGACGTCGTTTCGAGGTTGAAAAACCGTTGGTTTGCACACCGAAATTGCGATTCTAGCCGCCGATCTCCCTTATTCCAAGGTTGTTTGGCAGTAGCGACTCCCTCGATTACACGAATCGCTGGTGGAACCCACACGTAGAGCCGCCCAGTCACTGCGATCGGAAGTCGTGTTCAACTTGACACGAGATCTCCTCCCCAGGTCGTGGATATGGTGCCCGAATATCGCCGATATAGTCACCCCCTCCGATTTATTCCCACCCCTTCAGCCAAAGAATTGGGCATAACGTTCCGCACGGGCATCAGAATCGCTTATGTGACCACAATTCGGAATCGGCACTCCGAGACGGTCGACACGGCACTGGTTTCGTGGAATTCCGTTCCGGAGACGAAATCCCCCCCCCCCCCCGGAGCGTGTACTAGTACCCGACTGTCGTACCCTTCGCTCAGACGCAGATATTTAATCGCCCGGGGGTCGGAACTGCCCGCAGGCCCCAATTAAGAATCGACACTTCGACCCGGTCGGTAAATGGTTGCATTCGGAGATTTCCGGTCTAGCGCCCAAATTCCTCTGTGGGAGCGCGGTCGCGGGCTGCCGATGCGATCGCATACGGACACCGCTTCGCTCAAACGGGGATAACTTTTCGCTCGGTTATCGGAATCGCTTATAAGACCCCAATTCGGAATCGGCACTCAGAAGCGCTCGATGCCCAATTATTGCCTCAGGTGATAAGACGTCGTTTCGGGGTCTAAAAACCTTCGTTTCACACTCCGAAATTACGATTCTAGCCGACGATCTCCCCTATTCCAGGTTTTTGGCAGTAGCGACTCCCTCGATTACGCGAATCGCTGGCAGAGCACACGTTTTTGGCACGACACTCGGTGTACTAGTCACCCCCTCCGGTTTATTCCCACCCCTTCAGCGAAAGAATTGGGCATAACTTTCCGCACGGGCATCGGAATCGCTTATGTGACCACAATTCGGAATCGGCACTCTGAGACGGTCGATAGGGCGCTTGTTTCACGAAATTCCGTTCCGGGGCCAAAATTCCCCCCTGGAGCGTGTGTACTAGTACACCGAGTGCCGTACCCTCGGGTCGGACGCGGATATTTATCCGCCCGGGGGTCGGAACCGCCCGCGAGGCCCCAATTCAGAATCGACACTTCGACCCGGTCGGTAAATGGTCGCATTCTGAGATTTCTGATCCGGCGCCCAAATTCCTCTCCAAGAACGCGGTCGCAGGCTGCCGATGCAATCGCATACGGACACAGCTTCGCTCAAACGGGCATAACATTTCGCTCGGTTATCGGAATCGCTTATAAGACCCCAATTTGGAATCGGCACTCAGAGGCGCTTGACGCCCCCTTATTGTTTCAGGCGATAGGAAGTCGTTTCGGGGTCGAAAAACCTTCATTTCGCACTCTGAAATTGCGATTCAAGCCGACGATCTCCCCTATTCTAAGGTTTTTTGGCAGTAGCGACTCCCTCGATTACCCGAATCGCTGGCGAAGCCAACACGCGGAGCCACCCAGTCACAGCGATCGGAAGTCGTGTTCAACTCGACGCGAGATCTCCTCCCCAGGTCGTGGATATGGGTGCCGGAACATTGCCGATATAGTCACCCCCTCCGGTTTATTCCCACCCCTTCAGTGAAAGAATTGGGCATAACTTTCCGCACGTGCATCGGAATCACTTATGTGACCACAATTCGGAATCGGCACTCCGAGACGGTCGACAGGGCACTGGTTTCACGGAATTCCGTTTCGGGGCAAAATTCCCCACCGGAGCGTGTTTACTAGTACACCGACTGCCATACCCTCTGGTCGGACGCGGATATTTATTCGTCCGGGGGTCAGAACCGCCCGCGAGGCCCCAATTCAGAATCGACACTTCGACCCGGTCGGTAAATGGTCGCATTCGGAAATTTCCAGTCCGGCGCCCAAATTCCTCTTCGGGAGCGCGGTCGCAGGCTGCCGATGCGAACGCATACGGACACCGCTTCGCTCAAACGGGCATAACTTTTCGCTCGGTTATCGGAATCACTTATAAGACCCCAATTCGGAATCGGCACTCAGAGGCGCTCAACACCCCCTTATTGCCCCAGGTGATAAGACGTTGTTTCGGGGTTGAAAAACTTTGTTTCGCACTCTGAAATTGCGATTCTAGCTGATTATCTCCCCTATTCCAAGATTTTTGCAGAGCAGTAGCGACTCCCTCAATTATGTGAATCACTGGCGGGGCCAACACGCAGAGCCGCCAAGTCACAGCGATCGGACGTCGTGTTCAACGTGACGTTCGATCTCCTCCCCAGGTCATGGATATGGATGCCCGAACATCGCCGATATAGTCACCACCTCCAGTTTATTCCCACCCCTTCAGCGAAAGAATTGGGCATAACTTTCTGCACGAGCATCGGAATCGCTTATGTGACCACAATTCGGAATCGGCACTCCGAGATGGTCGACAGGGCGCTTGTTTTACAGAATTCTGTTCCGGGCCAAAAATTCCCCCCCGGAGCGTGTGTACTTGTACACCGACTGCCGTACCCTCCGGTCGGACGCGGATATTTATTCGCCCGGGGGTCGAAACCGCCCGCGAGGCCCCAATTCAGAATCGGCACTTCGACCCGGTCGATAAATGGTCGCATTCGGAGATTTTCGGTACGGCACCCAAATTCCTCTCCGGGGGCGTGGTCGCAAGCTGTCGATGCGATCGCATACGGACTCCGCTTCGCTCAAATGGGCATAACATTTCGCTCGGTTATCGGAATCGCTTATAAGACCCCAATTTGGAATCGGCACTCAGAGGCGCTGACGCCCCGTTATTGTTTCAGGCGATAGGAAGTCGTTTCGGGGTCGAAAAACCTTCATTTCGCACTCCGAAATTGCGATTCTAGCCGACGATCTCCCCTATTCCAAGGGTTTTTGGCAAGTAGCGACTCCCTCGATTACCCGAATCGCTGGCGAAGCCCACACGCGGAGCCACCCAGTCACAGCGATCGGAAGTCGTGTTCAACTCGACGCGAGATCTCCTCCCCAGGTCGTGGATATGGGTGCCGGAACATTGCCGATATAGTCACCCCCTCCGGTTATTCCAACCCCTTCAGTGAAAGAATTGGGCATAACTTCCGCCGTGCATCGGAATCACTTATGTGACCACAATTCGGAATCGGCACTCCGAGACGGTCGACAGGGCACTGGTTCACGGAATTCCGTTTCGGGGCCAAAAATTCCCCACCGGAGTGTGTACTAGTACACCGACTGCCATACCCTCTGGTCGGACGCGGATATTTATTCGTCCGGGGGTCAGAAAACCGCCCGCGAGGCCCCAATTCAGAATCGACACTTCGACCCGGTCGGTAAATGGTCGCATTCGGAAATTCCAGTCCGGCGCCCAAATTCCTCTTCGGGAGCGCGGTCGCGGCTGCCGATGCGAACGCATACGGACACCGCTTCGCTCAAACGGGCATAACTTTTCGCTCGGTTATCGGATCACTTATAAGACCCCAATTCGGAATCGGCACTCAGAGGCGCTCACCCCCCTTATTGCCCCAGGTGATAAGACGTTGTTTCGGGGTTGAAAACCTTTGTTTCGCACTCTGAAATTGCGATTCTAGCTGATTATCTCCCCTATTCCAAGATTTTGGCAGTAGCGACTCCCTCAATTATGTGAATCACTGGCGGGGCCAACACGCAGAGCCGCAAGTCACAGCGATCGGACGTCGTGTTCAACGTGACGTTCGATCTCCTCCCCAGGTCATGGATATGGGATGCGAAACATCGCCGATATAGTCACCACCTCCAGTTTATTCCCACCCCTTCAGCGAAAGAATTGGGCATAACTTTCTGCACGAGCATCGGAATCGCTTATGTGACCACAATTCGGAATCGGCACTCCGAGATGGTCGACAGGGCGCTTGTTTTACAGAATTCTTTCGGGCCAAAATTCCCCCCCGGAGCGTGTGTACTAGTACACCGACTGCCATACACTCCGGTCGGACGCGGATATTTATTCGCCCGGGGGTCGAACGCCCGCAAGGCCCCAATTCCGAATCGGCACTTCGACCTGGTCGAGTAAATGGTCGCATTCGGAGATTTTCGGTACGGCACCCAAATCCTCTCCGGGGGCGTGGTCGCAAGCTGTCGATGCGATCGCATACGGACCTCGCTTCGCTCAAATGGGCATAACATTTCGCTCGGTTATCGGAATCGCTTATAAGACCCCATTTGGAATCGGCACTCAGAGGCGCTCGATGCCCTATTATTACCTCAGGCGATATAAGACATCGTTTCGGGGTCGAAAAACCTTCGTTTGGCACTCTAAAATTGTGTTTCTAGCCGACGATCTCCCCTATTCCAAGGTTTTTTGGCAGTAGCGACTCCCTCGATTACGCGAATCACTGGCGGAGCCCACACCGGAGCCGCCCGGTCACAGCAATCAGAAGTCGTGTTCAACTCGACATGAGATCTCCTCCCCAGGTAGTGGATATGGGTGCTAGAACATCGTCGATATAGTCACCCCTTCCAGTTTATTGTCACCCCTTCAGCGAAAGAATTGGGCATAACTTTCCGCACGGGCATCGGAATCGCTTATGGGACCACAATTCGGAATCGGCTCTCCGAGATGGTCGACAGGGCGCTAGTTTTGCGGAATTCCGTTCCGGGGCCAAAATCCCCCCCCCCCCCCCGGGAGCTTGTGTACTAGTACACCGACTGCCGTACCCTCCGGTCGGACGCGGATATTTAATCGCCCGGGGGTCGGAACCGCCCGCGAGGCCCCAATTCAGAATCGGCACTTCGACCCGGTCAGTAAATGGTCGCATTCAGAGATTTACGGTCCGGCGCCCAAATTCCTCTGCGGAAGCGCGGTCGCGGGCTGCCGATGCGATCGCATACGGACACCGCATCGCTCAAACGGGCATAACTTTTCGCTCGGTTATCGGAATAACTTATAAGACCCGAATTCGGAATCAGCACTCAAAGGCGCTCGACGCCCCCTTATTGCCTCAGTGACAAGACGATGTTTCGGGGTCGAAAAACTTTCGTTTCGCACTCCAAAATTGCGATTCAAACCGACGATCTCCCCTATTCCAAGGTTTTTTGGCAGTAGCGACTCCCTCGATTACGCGAATCGCTCGGTTTTTGGTGGAGCCGCCCAGTCACAGCGATCTGAAGTCGCGTTCAACTCGACGCGAGATCTCCTCCCCAGGTCGTCGATATGGGTGCTCGAACATCGCCGATATAGTCACCCCCTCCGGTTTATTCCCACCCCTTCAGCGAAAGTATTGGGCATAACTTTCCGCACGGGCATCGGAATCGCTTTTGTGACCACAATTCGGAATCGACACTCCGAGACGGTCGACATGGCGCTAGTTTCGCAGAATTCCGTTTCGGGGCCAAAATTCCGCCCCAAGCGTGTGTACTAGTACACCGACTGCCGTACCGTCCGGTCGGACATGGATATTTATTCGCCCGGAAGTCAGAACCGCCCGCGACGCCCCCATTCAGAATCGACACTTCGCCCCGATCGGTAAATGGTCGCATTCGGAGATTTCCGGTCTGGAGCCCAAATTACTCTGCGGGAGCGTGGTCGCGGACTGCCAATGCGATCGCATACGGACACTGCTTTGCTCAAACGGACATAACTTTTCGCTCGGTTATCGAAATTGCTTATAAGACCCAAATTCAGAATCGGCACTCAGAGGCGCTCGACGGACATTGGAATCGCTTTTATGACCACAATTCGGAATCGGCACTCCGAGACGGTCGACAGGGCGCTGGTTTTACGAAATTCCGTTTTGGGGCCAAAATTCCCCCCCGGAGCATGTGTACTAGTACACCGATTGCCGTACCCTCCGGTCGGACAAAGATATTTATTCGCCCAGGGGTCGAAACTGCCCGCGAGGCCCCAATTAGAATCGACACTTCGACCCGATCGGTAAATGGTCGCATTCGGAGATTTCCGGTGTAATACCCCAGCTTTTTGCTTGAATTCTTTTGTCTTCTATCAGCATCACTATATTCATCAGTTTAGGTTTTCTTTACTGCTACGGTAAAACCATACGTATCTCACCATAATATATTTAGTTAACTTCTAATTTTGAGAAAATGTATATATGTAAATACCAAGAAAGTATAAATGTAATAATTGTGGATATCTATAATAGAAAAGGGTATTGACATAATTATCAAAAGTTATGGTTTAAGTAATCATTGACCAATTTCATAGGGTCTTATCTTAAATTTTATAAGTTCCCAAAACTACTTACATATCCTCAGTTGGAAGTCATTTTTGAGAATACTCTCATATGGGTTGGAATGGGTATATATGCATACAAATTGGGCATACAAGCAAATAATCATAGAGAAGATATAGTGGCATGATAGGATAAGGTTAAATGAGATGGTGACAAGTGTCACCATCCTATGTAATGGAAGCTTCAAGAAAAATGAGAGGTGTCTTCAAAAGAATGGTGAGATGTGGATGGGTTAGGATGTTGACAAGTGTAGGGTGGTGGCCACTTAGATATGCATGGAGGAGAGGGTGACAAGTGTCACCATCTTGGCCATTGAAAGGTGAAAAGGTGGCACCATCCTAGGGGCTTTAATGGCTATAAATAGGAGGGGGTTCTCTCTCTTTCTCATTCCACCACTCCATGGCAAGGGAGGGAGAGAAAGAGGGGGCGGCCAAGAGCTAGAGAGGGAGAGCATGGGGTTCTCCTCTTCATGTTAAGGAGGAGGTTCTGCTCGTAGGATCCACGCTCTAGAGGTTCTGCTCGTAGGATCCGTTCTCTAGAAGTTCTGCTCGTAGGATCCATGATCTAGAGGTTTTGCTCATAGGATCCGTGCTCTGGACGCACCCACCGACGCATATTAGAGCGATTTATATCGAAGGTGGGCTTCAACTTAATTCATTATTGGTTTAACATACAAGAGGCAAGTGATTAGGACTTTTGATTCACAATCATATTATCTAATTCTATTGACTTTAATGTGTTTTGCATCATTTATATGATAAAGAACATATCTAAATTACCGTTACTGTCATTATCCTTGTTATTATCCATATGTACCGTCTACCGTCATCGTTACCATTATTGCTACCTTTAGAAACTACTACTATTATTGTTTACCATCACTGTTATCATTCCTATTACCAATACCATTATTGTCATCATTGCTATTGTTAGCCAATGGACCTGCTATCATAGGGGTTCTATTGGAGCCGTACTATAGAAATGCCCCTATGGGAAGCTCAATTTGACTTCCTACTACGGTTTGGGCACTGTGTTTGGTTTTAAAACAAACACTGCCGTCATAGGAAGTATCTGGAACCGTACTGTAGAAATGCCCCTACAGGAAAGTTCACTATTGTACAAGACCCCGAGGGCAACGGGGGGAAATCCTGGAGGTGGACAAGTACCACTGGTATATGGTGGAGAGAGCTTCTCCGGTTCTGCAGTAACCAAGTCCTATCACTCATTTGCCTAGGTGATAGTGTACCGTCTGACAGCCTTCTATGATAGTTAGGGCAATGTGTCGGCTTAACACTACTACTGCTACTGTCACTGTTACTACACTGAAAGGTTATTCATGCATGAGATTAAAATGATTTCGTATTAATTGATGACCCCTATTGCATAGCTGATTAATTGGTATTACACATTTAATCATTTCATGCTATAGATGCAAATTGACCTCTATGATTATATGAATAGCTTGAGAAGAGTTTTACATATATGATGCTATACGTTTTGCAAATACTTAATCATAGATTGTGAATTGAATTCTTGCTTACTTGTTGGGTCTACTTCTTAGACTCATTTTCTACTATATTTAATAGGAGAGTCAGAGGATCAGGAGATAGAAGCTGAGCTCAACTTCATCTCAGGAGGGAACATTGAAGCTCCACTTAGTGCCTTGGTTTAGTTAGTGCTTTTAAGGAACTTTTGTTGTTATGCAACTATGAACTGGTTTCCATTTTGGTAATCCAACTACATGTACTGTGATATATGGATCTTGTTATGAAATAAAGGTTGGTTATAGTCTTCCGCTGTTGTGATTATTTAATTTTGTAATTCTCAACCTATATGTCACGGTTTGGGTATGTTCCCACTGTACCGTCTCTCTCTCTAGCTCTATGTGAGTCGGGATGACTGAACTGGGTTGGAGAGGGGCGTTACATCCGGTCCGGCGCCCAAATTACTCTGCGGGAGTGTGGTCGCGGGCTACTGATGCGATCGCATACGGACACTGCTTCGCTCAAACGGACATAACTTTTCGCTCGGTTATCGGAATTGCTTATAAGACCCCAATTCGGAATTGGAACTCAGAGGCGCTCGACGCCCCCTTATTGCCTCAGGCGATAAGACGTCGTTTCGGGGTTGAAAAACCTTCGTTTCGCACACTGAAATTGGGATTCTAGCCGACGATCTCCCCTATTCCAAGGTTGTTTGGCCGTAGCGACTCCCTCGATTTCGCGAATCGCTGGCGGAACCCACACGCGGAGCCGCCCAGTCACAGCGATCGGAAGTCGTGTTCAACTCGATGCGAGATCTCCTCCCCAGGTCGTGGATATGGGTGCCCGAACATCGCCGATATAGTCACCCCCTCCGGTTTATTCCCACCCCTTCAGCGAAAGAATTGGGCATAACTTTCCGCACGGGCATCGGAATCGCTTATGTGACCACAATTCGGAATCGGCACTCCGAGACGGTCGACAGGGCGCTGGTTTCGCGGAATTCCATTCCGGGCCAAAATCCCCCCCCCCCCCCCGAGCGTGTGTACTAGTACACCGACTGTCGTACCCTCCGGTCAGACGCGGATATTTAATCATCCGGGGGTCGGAACCGCCCGTGAGGCCCCAATTCAGAATTGACACTTCGACCTGGTCGGTAAATGGTCGCATTCGGAGATTTCCGGTCAGGCAACCAAATTCCTATGTGGGAGCGCAGTCGCGGGCTGCCGATGCGATCGCATACGGACACCGCTTCGCTCAAACGGGGATAACTTTGCGCTCGGTTATCGGAATCGCTTATAAGACCACAATTCGGAATCGGAACTCAGAGGCGCTCGATGCCCCATTATTGCCTCAAGAGATAAGACGTCATTTCGCGATCGAAAAACCTTCGTTTTGCACACTGTAATTGCGATTCTAGCCGACGATCTCCCCTATTCCAAGGTTTTTTTGGCAGTAGTGACTCCCTCGATTACGCGAATCGCTGGAGGAGCCCACACGAGAGCCGCCCGGTCAAAGCGATCGGAAGCCGTGTTCAACTCGACGTGATATCTCCTCCCCAGGTCGTGGATATGGGTGCCGGAACATTGCCGATATAGTCACCCCCTCCGGTTTATTCCCACCCCTTCAATGAAAGAATTGGGCTCAACTTTCCGCACGTGCATAGGAATCACTTATGTGACCAAAATTCGGAATCGGCACTCCGAGACGGTCGATAAGGCGCTAGTTTCACGGAATTCCGTTCCGGGGCCAAAATTCCCCACCGGAGCGTGTGTACTAGTACACCGACTGCCATACCCTCTGGTCGGACGCGGATATTTATTCGTCCGGGGTCAGAACCGCCCGTGAGGCCCCAATTCAGAATCGGCACTTCGACCTGGTCGGTAAATGGTCGCATTCGGAAATTTCCAGTCTGGCGCCCAAATTCCTCTCCGAGAGCGCAGTCGCAGGCTGCCGATGCGATCGCATACGGACACCGCTTCGCTCAAACGGGCATAACTTTTCGCTCGGCTATCGGAATCACTTATAAGACCCCAATTCGGAATCGGCACTCAGAGGCGCTCGACACCGCCTTATTGCCCCAGGCGATAAGACGTTGTTTCAGAGTTGAAAAACCTTTGTTTCGTACTCCGAAATTGCGATTCTAGCCGACGATCTCCCCTATTCCAAAATTTGTTGCCAGTAGCGACTCCCTCAATTATGCGAATTGCTGGCGGGGCCAACACGCAGAGCCACCAAGTCACAGCGATCGGATGTCGTGTTCGACGCGACGTGAGATCTCCTCCCCAGTCGTGGATATGGGTGCCCGAACATCGCCGATATAGTCACCCCCTCCAGTTTATTCCCACCCCTTCAGCGAAAGAATTGGGCATAACTTTCTGCACGAGCATCGGAATCGCTTATGTGACCACAATTCAGAATCGGTACTCCGAGACGGTCGACAGGGCGCTTGTTTTACAGAATTCTGTTCCGTGCCAAAAATTTCCCCCGGAGCGTGTGTACTAGTACACCGACTGCCGTACCCTCCGGTCGGACGCGGATATTTATTCGCTCGAGGGTCGGAACCGCCCGCGAGGCCACAATTCAGAATCGGCACTTCGACCCGGTCGGTAATGGCCGCATTCGGAGATTTCCGGTACGGCGCCCAAATTCCCTCCGAAGGCGCAGTCGCAAGCTGTCGATGCGATCGCATACGGACACCGCTTCGCTCAACGGGCATAACATTTCGCTCGGTTTCGAATCGCTTATAAGACACTATTCGGAATTGGCACTCAGAGCGCTCGATGCCCCACTATTGCCTCAAGCGATAAGACGTCGTTTCGGGGTCGAAAAACCTTCGTTTCGCACTCCAAATTTGCGATTGTAGCCGACGATCTCCACTATTCCAAAGTTTTTTGGCAGTAGCGACTGCCTCGATTACACGAATCACTGGCGGAGCCCACCCGGAGCCGCCCAGTCACAGCAATCAGAAGTCGAATTCAACTCGATGTGAGATCTCCTCCCCTGGTAGTGGATATGGGTGCCCGAACATCGCCGATATAGTCACCCCCTCCGGTTTATTCCCACCCCATCAGCGAAAGAATTGGGCATAACTTTCCGCACGAGCATCGGAAACGCTTATGTGACCACAATTCGGAATCGGCACTCCGAGATGGTCGACAGGGCGCTGGTTTTGCGGAATTCCGTTCCGGGGCATAATCCCCCCCCTCGTAGCGTGTGTACTAGTACACCGACTGTCGTACCCTCCGGTCGACGCGGATATTTAATCGCCCGGGGGTCGGAACCTCCCGCAAGGCCCCAATTCATAATCGGCACTTCGACCCGGTCAGTAAATGGTCGCATTCGGAGATTTCCGTCTGGCACCCAAATTCCTCTGCGGAGCGCGGTCGCGGGCTGCGGGCTGCGATGCGATCGCATATGGACACCACTTCGCTCAAACGGGCATAACTTTTCGCTCGGTTATCAGAATAACTTATAAGACCCGAATTCGGAATCAGCACTCAGGCGCTCGACGCCCCTTTATTGCCTCAGTGACAAGACGACTTTCGGGGTCGAAAAAATTTCGTTCGTACTCCAAATTGCGATTCAAACCGACGATCTACCCTATTCCAGGTTTTTTGGCAGTAGCGACTCCCTCGATTACGCGAATCGCTGGCGGATCCCACACTCGGAGCCGCCCATTCACAGCAATCGGAAGTCGTGTTCACTCGACGCGAGATCTCCTCCTCAGGTCGTGGATATGGGTGCCTGACATCGCCGATATAGTCACCCCATCCGGTTTATTCTCACCCCTTCAGCGAAAGAATTGGCATAACTTTCCGCACGGGCATCAGAATCGCTTATGTGATCACAATTCGGAATCGGCACTCCGAGAAGGTCGACAGGGCGCTGGTTTCACAGAATTTCGTTCCCGGGCCAAAATTCCCCCCGGAGCGTGTGTACTAGCACACCGACTGCCGTACCCTCCGTTCGGACACAGATAGTTAATCGCTTAGGGGTCGGAACCGCCCGCGAGGCCCCAATTCAGAATCGGCACTTCGACCCGGTCGGTAAATGGTCGCATTCGGCGATTTCCGGTCCGGCGCCCAAATTCCTCTGCAGGAGCGCGGTCGCAGGCTGCCGATGCGATCGCATACGTACACCGCTTCGCTCAAACGGACATAACTTTTCGCTCGGTTATCGGAATCGCTTATAAGACCCCATTCGGAATTAGCACTCAGAGGCGCTCGACGCCCCCTTATTTGCTCAGGTGACAAGACGTCGTTTCGGGTCTCCTGTTTATTCCCACCCCTTCAGCGAAAGAATTGGGCATAACTTTCCGCACGGGCATCGGAATCGCTTATGTGACCAAAATTCGGAATAGGCACTCCGAGACGGTCGACAGGGCGTTGGTTTCACGGAATTCCATTTCGGGGCCAAAATTCCCCCCGGAGCGTGTGTACTAGTACACCGACTGCCGTACCCTCCGGTCGGACATGGATATTTATTCGCCCAGGGGTCGGAACTGCCCGCGAGGCCCCAATTCAGAATCGACACTTCGACCCAGTCGGTAAATGGTCGCATTCGGAGATTTCCGGTCCGGCGCCCAAATTCCACTGCAGGAGCGCGGTCGCGGGCTGCCGATGCAATCGCATACAGACACCGCTTAGCTCAAACGCGCATAACTTTTCGCTCGGTTATCGAAATCGCATATAAGACCCCAATTCTAAATCGGCACTCAGAGGCGCTCGACGCCCCCTTATTTCCTTAGGCGATAAGACAATCTCGCACTCCGAAATTTCAATTCTAGCCGACGATCTCCCCTATTCCAAGGTTTTTTGGCAGAAGCGACTCCCTCGATTACGCGAATCACTGGCGGTGCCCACATGCAGAGCCACCCAGTCACAGCGATCGGAAGTCGTGTTCAACTCGACGCGAGATCTCCTCCCCAGGTAGCGGATATGGGTGCCCGAACATCGCCGATATAGTCACCCCCTCTGGTTTATTCCCACCCCTTCAGCAATAGAATTGGGCATAACTTTCCGCACGGGCATCGAAATCTCTTATGTGACCACAATTCAGAATCGGCACTCTGAGACGGTCGACAGGGCACTGGTTTCACAAAATTCCGTTTTGGAGCCAAAATTCCTTCCCGGAGCGTGTGTACTAGTACACCGAATGCCGTACCCTCCGGTCGGATGCGGATATTTAATCGCCCGGGGGTCGGAACCGCCTGCGAGGCCCCAATTCAGAATCGGCACTTCGACCCGTTCGGTAAATGGTCGCATTCGGAGATTTTCGGTCCGGCGCCCAAATTCCTCTGCGGGAGCGCGGTCGCGGGCTGCCGATGTGATGGCATACGGACACTGCTTCGCTCAAACAGGCATAACTTTTCGCTCGGTTATCAGAATCGCTTAAAAGAACCCAATTCGGAATCAGGACTCAGAGGCGCTCGACGCCCTGTTATTGCCTCAGGCGAAAAGATGTCGTTTTGGGTCTCCGGTTTATTCCCACCCCTTCAGCGAAAGAATTGGGCATAACTTTCCGCACGGGCATCGGAATCGCTTATGTGACCACAATTTGGAATCGGCACTCCGAGACGGTCGACAGGGCGCTTGTTTCACGGAATTCCGTTCCGGGGCCAAAATTTCCCCCGAAACGTGTGTACTAGTACACCGACTTCCCTACCCTCCGGTCGGACGCAGATAATTATTCGCCCGAGGGTCGGAACCGCCCAACAGGCCCCAATTCAGAATTGGCACTTCGACCCGGTCGGTAAATGGTCGCATTCGGAGATTTCCGGTCCGACGCCCAAATTACTTTGCGGGAGCGCGGTCGCGGGCTGCCGATGCGATCGCATACGGACACCGCTTCGCTCAAACGGGGATAACTTTTTGCTCGGTCATCGGAATCGCTTATAAGACCCCAATTCGGAATCGGCACTCAGAGCGCTCGATGCCTTCGTTTCGCACTCCGAAATTGCGATTCTAGCCGACGATCTCCCCTATTCCAAGATTTTTTGGCAGTAGCGACTCCCTCGATTACGCGAATTGCTGGTGGAGCCCACACGCGGAGCCGCCCAGTCACAGCGATCGGAAGTCGTGTTCAACTCGACGCGAGATCACCTCCCCAGGTCGTGGATATAGGTGCCTGAACATCGCCGATATAGTCACCCTTTCCGGTTTATTCCCACCCCTTCAGCGAAAGAATTGGGCATAACTTTCCGCACGGGCATCGGAATCGCTTATGTGACCACAATTCGGAATCGGCACTCCGAGACGGTCAACAGGGCGCTGGTTTTGCGGAATTCCGTTCCGGGGCCAAAATTACCCCCCGGAGCGTGCGTACTAGTACACCGACTGCCGTACCTTCCGGTCGGACACGGATATTTATTCAGCCGGGGGTCAGAACAGCGTGCGAGGCCACAATTCAGAATTGACACTTCGACCCGGTCGGTAAATGGTCACATTCGGAGATTTCCAGTCCGGCTCCCAAATTACTCTGCGGGAGTGTGCCAGGCTACCGATGCGATCGCATACGGACACTGCTTCGCTCAAACGGGCATAACTTTTCGCTCGTTTATCGGAAATTGCGCTTATAAGATCCCAATTCGGAATCGGAACTCAGAGGCGCTCGAAGCCCGTATTTTGACTCAGGCGATAAGACGTCATTTGGGGTTGAAAAACCTTCGTTTCACACATCGAAATTGCGATTCTAGCCAACGATCTCCCCTATTCCAAAGTTGTTTGGCAGTAGCGACTCCCTCGATTACGCGAATCGCTGGCGGAACCCACACGCGGAGCCGCCCAGTCACAGCGATCGTAGGTCGTGTTCAACTCGATGCGAGATCTCCTCCCCAGGTCATGGATATGGGTGCCCGAACATCGCCGATATAGTCACCCCTCCTCCGTTTATTCCCACCCCTTCAGCGAAAGAATGGGCATAACTTTCCACACGGGCATCGAAATCGCTTATGTGACCACAATTCAGAATCGGCACTCCGAGACGGTCCGACCGGGCGCTGGTTTCGTAGAATTCCATTCCGGGGCCAAAATTCCCCCCCCCCCCCCGGAGCATGTGTACTAGTACACCGACTGCCGTACCCCCGGTCAGACGCGGATATTTAATCACCCGAGGGTCGGAACCGTCCGTGAGGCCCCATTCATAATCGACACTTCGCCCCAGTCGGTAAATGGTCGCATTCGGAGATTTTCGGTGTGGCGCGCCAAATTCCTCTGTGGAGCGCGGTCGCGGGCTGCCGATGCGATCGCATACGGACACCGCCTTCGCTCAAACAGGGATAACTTTTCGCTCGGTTATCAGAATCGCTTATAAGACCCCAATTTGGAATCGGCACTTAGAGGCGCTCGATGCCCCTTATTGCCTCAGGCGATAAGACGTCGTTTCGGGTCGAAAAAAACCTTCGTTTTCGCACTCCGAATTTGCGATTCTAGCCGACGATCTGCCCTATTCCAAGGTTTTTTGGCAGTAGCGACTTCCTCGATTACGCGAATCGTTGGCCGAGCCACACGAGAGCCGCCAGTCACAGCGATCAGAAGTTGTGTTCAACTCGATGCGAGATCTCCTCCCCAGGTCGTGGATATGGGTGTCCGAACATCGCCGATATAGTCACCCCCTCCGGTTTATTCCCACCCCTTCAGCGAAAAAATTGGGCATAACTTTCCGCACGGGCATCAGAATCGCTTATGTTGATCACAATTCGGAATCGGCACTCCGAGAAGGTCGACAGGGCGCTGGTTTCATAGAATTTCGTTCCAGGCCAAAATTCCCTGCCGGAGCGTGTGTACTAGTACAACCGACTGCCGTACCCTCTGGTCGGACACGGATATTTAATCGCCCGGGGGTCGGAACCGCCCGCGAGGCCCCAATTCAGAATCGTTACTCGACCCGTCGGTAAATGGTCGCATTCAGATATTTTCGGTCCGGCGCCCAAATTGTAAGGTAACGATCGGGGCGCAGCGGAAACACTTCCCACTGATAGATATCGTTGCCGGTGGTCGGATCGAACAAAAACCGGTAACCCGCACAGGCAGATCTCATCTTTACCTTTGCGGGGTTGCGAAACTCCCGTATCCGTGGAGGAGTGGCACAGGAGGCGCCGGTGCTTCAAGCCGTTCAAGTGTCCAGCCTCTAGACGTATCCACGCGAGCTCCGGACGCAGACGGGATCTCCTCGTTCTCACGTGTCTCCCGGATCTCAGCTCCACCATGTACTGGAGAGAGGAGAGAGAGGGTGGGGGGCGCCCTGGGAGAGAGAGAGGAGGGGGGCGGCCAGAGTTAACCTGGAGCTTGGCCTAGGGTTTAACTCTTAGCGTATATTTATAGACACCGCAGTTTTTCATAAAAACCCAGTCATTGTCTATAAAGAACACCTTGCCCAGTCTGCTCGGAACTCTTATGCGTGTGACCCTCTAGGCCCCACTGGTAGTCCAGTTTTCAGCCCATTAAGCTCAATAACTCTTTATTGACTTATGGTATTTATTAGCATCTCATATTATTAATTACACAATCATTATCGTCTCACGATAATTGACCGGGCTTCCAATCAAGTTGGTGCCAAGCAACACCACTTGATCCTGGAAAGCATTGGGGTCAGCAACCCATTCAAGGAACCTTTTGTATCATCAGTTACCACGTGACTATAATCCTTCGCTCGTACAATGCTCCCGAGTGCACTTAGGGTATGGTCAACTGTCAAACCCTAAATTGCACACTCACTCGGTTTAGATGCCGCATAACTATATCAGAAACTCCTTTTCTGATAAGTAGTCTTGCCCTGGCCAGGGACTATCAAGCATCCTTCCGTAGAGCATTTACTCTCCTATTACCGAGAGCGAGCGATCCCATATTGACCACACAATCACCTTCGAAGGTATTCCGCTAGATCCGAACACTTAACTGATTAAGACCTCATGGCTAGAGATCTATAAGTCAAGGTCAAAACCCAGAAGTCCACCAACAAGGTGTCCTTGGTGTCTCAGGTCTAAGGACCAATCACGCCACTGTGACAATGAATCTAGCTGGTTGACAGTTAGGTAACATTACCATCCAGCGATTCATAACGGATCAGTTCAGTGAACTTATTCTCTAATGAGCACCTACAGATTCACCTTAGTGTCCCCACACAAGTGACTATGAGACCAGTCACCCTCATCATATGAGCAGGTGCAACCTGTACTAGTCTAACCGGATATCCGATATCCTTCTCGAATATCCTCCGACTAGGAACAATTAAGAATATACGTTTAAAGTATATTAATCTCATTGTTATGATCTCATCATAATTAATATCCATTGCGCATATTCATGGACTTCATAATGAAACGATAAACGAATTACACATAACGAATATGAGAGCCTTATTATTATTATCAAAGAACAAGATTGTACAAGTTATGATTGGCTTGAGGACATCCATAACTAACACAAATTCCTCTGCAGGAGCGCGGTCGCAGGCTGCCGATGCGATCGCATACGTACACCGCTTCGCTCAAACGGGCATAACTTTTCGCTCGGTTATCGGAATCGCTTTTAAGACCCCAATTCGGAATTGGCACTCAGAGGCGCTCGACGCCCCCTTATTTGCTCAGGTGACAAGACGTCGTTTCGGATCTCCTGTTTATTCCCACCCCTTCAGCTAAAGAATTGGACATAACTTTCCGCACGGGCATCGGAATCGCTTATGTGACCACAATTCGGAATCGGTACTCCGAGACGGTCGACAGGGCGCTTGTTTCAAGGAATTCTGTTCCGGGGCCAAAATCCTCCCCCGGAGAGTGTGTACTAGTACATCGACTGTCGTACCCTCCGATCGTAAGCGGATATTTATTCGCCCGGGGGTCAGAACCGCCCGCGAGGCCCCAATTCTAAATCGGCACTTCGATCCGGTCGATAAATGGTCACATTCGGAGATTTTCGGTCCGGCACTCAAATTCCTCTCCGGGCGCGCGGTCGCAAGCTGCCGATGCGATCGCATACAGATACTGCTTCGCTCAAACGGGCATAACATTGCGCTCGGTTATTGGAATCACTTATAAGACAACAATTTGGAATCGGCACTCAGACGCGCTCGACGCCCCTTTATTACCTCAGACGATAAGACATCGTTTCGGGGTCGAAAAACCTTCATTTCGCACTCCGAAATTGCGATTCTAGCTGACGATCTCCCCTATTCCAAGGTTTTTTGGCAGTAGCGACTCCCTCGATTACGTAAATCACTGGAAAGAGCCCACACGTGGAGCCGCCCAGTCACAGCGATCAGAAGTCGTGTTCAACTCGACGCGAGATCTCCTCCCCAGGTCGTCGATATGGGTGCCCGAACATCGCCGATATAGTCACCCGCTCCAGTTTATTCCCACCCCTTTAGTGAAAGAATTGGGCATAACTTTCCGCACGGGCATCAGAATCGCTTATGTGACCAAAATTCGGAATTGGCACTCCGAGACGGTCGACAGTGCGCTGGTTTCATGAAATTCCGTTCTGGGGCAAAAATTCCCCCCGGAGCGTGTGTACTAGTACACCGACTGTCGTACCCTCCGGTAGGACACGGATATTTAATCACCCGGGGGTCGGAACCGCCCGCGAGGCCCCAATTCAGAATCGGCACTTCGACCCGGTCGATAAATGGTCGCATTCGGAGATTTCTGGTCCGGCGCCCAAATTCCTCTGCTGGAGCGCGGTCGCAAGCTGCCGATGCGATCGCATACGTACACCGCTTCGCTCAAACGGCATAACTTTTCGCTCGGTTATCGGAATAACTTATAAGACCCGAATTCGGAATCGGCACTCAGAGGCGCTCGACGCCCCCTTATTGCCTCAGTGACAGGACGACGTTTCGGGGTCGAAAAATCTTCGTTTCGCACTCCAAAATTGTGATTCAAACCGACGATCTCCCCTATTCCAAGGTTTTTTGGCAGTAGCGACTCCCTCGATTACGCGAATCGCTGGCAGAGCCATACGCGGAGCCCCCCAGTTCACAGCGATCGGAAGTCGTGTTCAACTCGACGTGAGATCTCCTCCCCAGGTCGTGGATATGGGTTTCCTGAACTCGTCGATATTTCACCCCCTCCGGTTTATTTCCACCCCTTCAGCGAAGAATTGGGCTAACTTTCCGCACGGATCAGAATCGCTTATGTGATCACAATTCGGATCGGCACTCCGAGAAGGTCGACAGGGCGCTGGTTTCACAGAATTTCGTTTTCGGGCCAAAATTCCCCCCGGAGCGTGTGTACTAGTACACCGACTGCCGTACCCTCCGGTCGGACACGGATATTTAATCGCCCGGGGTCGGAACCGCCCGCGAGGCCACAATTCAGAATCGGCACTTCGACCCGGTCGCTAATTGGTCGCATCGGAGATTTCCGGTACGACGCCCAAATTCCTCTGCAGGAGCGCGGTCGCAGGCTGCCGATGCAATCGCATACGTACACCGCTTCGCTCAAACGAGCATAACTTTTCGCTCGGTTATCGGAATCGCTTATAAGACCCCAATTCGGAATTGGCACTCAGAGGCGCTTGACGCCCCCTTATTTGCTCAGGTGACAAGATGTCGTTTCGGGTCTCCTGTTTATTCCCACCCCTTCAGCGAAAGAATTGGACATAACTTTCCGCACGGGCATCGGAATCGCTTATGTGACCACAATTCGGAATCGGTACTCCAAGACGGTCGACAGGGCGCTTGTTTCAAGGAATTCCGTTCCGGGGCTAAAATTCCCGCCGGAGCGTGTGTACTAGTACATTGACTGCCGTACCCTCCGGTCGTACGCGGATATTTATTCGCCCGGGCGTCGGAACCGCCCGCGAGGCCCCAATTCAAAATCGACACTTTGACCCGGTCAGTAAATGGTCGCATTCGGAGATTTCCGGTCCGGCGCCGAAATTCCTCTCTGGGCGCTGCGGTCGCAGGCTGCCGATGCGATCGCATACGGACACTGCTTCGCTCAAACGGGCATAACATTGCGCTCGGTTATCGGAATCGCTTATAAGACCCCAATTCGGAATCGGCACTCAGACGCGCTCGACGCCCCTTTATTGCCTCTAGCGATAAGACGTCGGTTCGGGGTCGAAAAACCTTCATTTCGCACTCTGAAATTGCGATTCTAGCTGACGATCTCCCCTATTCCAAGGTTTTTTGGCAGTAGCGACTCCCTCGATTACGCAAATCACTGATGGAGCCCACACGCGGAGCCGCCCAGTCACAGCGATCGGAGGTTGTGTTCAACTCGCGCGAGATCTCCTCCCCAGGTCGTCGATATGGGTGCCCGAACATCGCCGATATAGTCACCCACTCCGGTTTATTCCCACCCCTTTAGTGAAAGAATTGGGCATAACTTTCCGCACGGGCATCGGAATCGCTTATGTGAACAAATTCGGAATCGGCACTCCGAGACGGTCGACAGGGCGCTGGTTTCATGGAATTCCGTTTTGGGGCAAAAATTCCCCCCCCCCCCCCCCCCCCGAAGCGTGTGTACTAGTACACCGACTGCCGTACCCTCCGGTCAGACACGAATATTTAATCTCTCGGGGGGAATTGTCCGCGAGGCCCCCTTCAGAATTGGCACTTCGACCCGGTCGGTAAATGGTCGCATTCGGTGATTTCTGGTCCGGCGCGCAAATTCCACTGCAGGAGCGCGGTCGTGGGCTGCCGATGCAATCGCATACGAACACCGCTTAGCTCAAACGGGCATAACTTTTCGCTCGGTTATCGAAATCGCTTATAAGACCCCAATTCGGAATCGGCACTCAGAGGCGCTCGACGCCCCCATATTGCCTTAGGCGATAAGACATCATTTCGGAGTTGAAAAACCTTCGTTTCGCACTCTGAAATTTTGATTCTAGCCGACGATCTCCCCTATTCCATGGTTTTTTGGCAGTAGCGACTCTCTCGATTACGCGAATCACTGGCGGAGCCCACACGAAGAGCCACCCAGTCACAGCGATCGGAAGTCGTGTTCAACTCGACGCGAGATCTCCTCCCCAGGTCGTGAATATAGGTGCCCGAACATCGCCGGTATAGTCACCCCCTCCGGTTTATTCCCACCCCTTCAGCGAAAGAATTGGGCATAACTTTCCGCACGGGCATCGGAATCGCTTATGTGACCACAATTCGAAATCGACACTCCGAGACGGTCGACAGGGCGCTGGTTTCAAGGAATTCCGTTCCGGGGCCAAAACCCCCCCTGGAGCTTGTGTACTAGTACACCAACTGCCGTACCCTCCGGTCGAACCCGGATAATTATTCGCCCGAGGGTCGAAACCGCCCGCGAGGCCCCAATTCAGAATCCGGACTTCGACCCGGTCGGTAAATGGTCGCATTCGAAGATTTCTGGTCCGGCGCCCAAATTCCTCTCCCGTAGTGCGGTCGCAGGCTGCCGATGCGATCACATACGAACACCGCTTCGCTCAAACCGGCATAACTTTTCGCTCGGTTATCGGAATTGCTTATAAGACCAGAATTAGGAATCGGCACTCAGAGGCGCTCGACGCCCCCTTACGCCTCAGGCGATAAGACGTCGGTTCGGGGTCAAAAAACCTTCATTTCGCACTCTGAAATTGCGATTTAAGCCGACGATCTCCCCTATTCCATGGTTTTTTGGCAGTAGCGACTCCCTCGATTAAGCGAATCGCAAGCGAAGTCAACACGCGGAGCCGCCCAGTCATAGCGATAGCAAGTCGTGTTCAACTCGACACGAGATCTCCTCCCCAGGTCATGGATATGGGTGCCCGAACATCGCCGATATAGTCACCCCTCCGGTTTATTCCCACCCCTTCAGCGAAAGAATTGGGCATAACTTTGCACGAGCATCGAAATCGCTTATGTGACCATAATTCAGAATCGACACTCTGAGACGGTCGACAGGGTGCTGGTTTCACAGAATTCCGTTCCGGGCCAAAATTCCCCCCCGTAGCGTGTGTACTAGTACACCGACTGCCGTACCCTCCGGTCGGACGCGGATATTTAATCGCCCGGGGGTCGGAACCGCCCGCGAAACCCCAATTCAGAATCGGCACTTCGACCCGGTCGGTAAATGGTCACATTCGGAGATTTCTGGTCTGGCGCCCAAATTCCCCTGCGGAAGCGCGGTCGCGGGCTGCCGATGCGATCGCATACGGACACCGCTTCGCTCAAACGGGCATAACGTTTCGCTCGGTTATCGGAATCGCTTATAAGACCCCAATTCGGAATCAGCACTCAGAGGCGCTCGTTGCCCCCTTTTTGCCTCAGGCGACAAGACGTCGTTTCGGGGTCGAAAAACCTTCATTTCGCACTCCGAAATTGCGATTCTAGCCGACGATCTCCCCTATTCCAAGGTTTTTTGGCAGTAGCGACTCAATCGATTACGCGAATCACTGGCGGAGCCAACCCGCGGAGCCGCCCAGTCACAGTGATCGGAAGTCGTGTTCAACTCGACGCAAGATCCCCTCCCCAGGTCGTAGATATGGGTGCCCGAACATCACCGATATAGTCACCCCTCCAGTATTCCCACCCCTTCAGCGAAAGAATTGGGCATAAGTTTCCGCACGGGCATCAGAATCGCTTATGTGACCACAATTCGGATCGGCACTCGAGACGGTCGACAGGGCACTGGTTTCGCGGAATTCCGTTCTGGGGCCAAAATTCCCCCCCCCCCCCGGAGTGTGTGTACTAGTACACCGACTGTCGTACCCTCCGGTCGGACGAGATATTTAATCGCCCGGGGGTCGGAACCGTCCACGAGGCCCCAATTCAGAATCGGCACTTCGACCCGATCGGTAAATGGTCACATTCGAAGATTTCTGGTCCGGCGCCCAATTCCTCTCCTGGAGCACGGTCACAGGCTGCCGATGCGATCGCATACGAACACCGCATCGCTCAAACTGGCATAACATTGCGCTCGGTTATCGGAATCGCTTATAAGACCCCAATTCGGAAACGGCACTCAGAGGCGCTCGGCCCCCCCTCATTGCTCAGGCGATAAGACGTCGTTTCGGGGTCGAAAAACCTTCGTTTCACACACCGAAATTGCGATTCTAGCCGACGAGCTCCCCTATTCCAAGGTTTTTCGGCAGTAGCTACTCCCTCGATTACGGGAATCGCTGGCGGAGCCCACACGCAGAGCCGCCCAGTCACAGCGATCGGAAGTCGTGTTCAACTCGACACGAGATCTCCTCCCCAGGTCATGGATATGGGTGCCGAACATCGCGATATAGTCACCCCTCCAGTTTATTCCCACCCCTTCAGCGAAAGAATTGGGCATAACTTTCTGCACGGACATCGGAATCGCTTATGTGACCATAATTCGGAATCGGCACTCCGAGACGGTCGACAGGGCTCTGGTTTCGCAGAATTCCATTCTGGGGCCAAAATTCCCCCCCGGAGCGTGTGTACTAGTACACCGACTGTCGTACCCTCCGGTCGGACGCGGATATTTAATCGCCAAGGGGTCGGAACCGCCCGCGAGGGCACAATTCAGAATTGGCACTTCGATCCGGTCGGTAATTGGTCGCATTCGGAGATTTCCGTCCGTCGCCGAAATTCCCCTGCAGGAGCGCGGTCGCGGGCTGCCGATGCGATCGCATACGGACACCGCTTCGCTCAAATGTGCATATCTTTTCGCTCGGTTATCGGAATCGCTTATAAGACCCCAATTCGGAATCGGCACTCAGAGCTGCTTGATGCCCTTTATTGCCTCAGGCGATAAGACATCGTTTCAAGGTTGAAAAACCTTCATTTCGCACTCCGAAATTTCGATTCTAGCCGACGATCTCCCCTATTCCACCCCTTCAGAAAAGAATTGGGCATAACTCTCCGCACGGGCATCGAAATCGTTTATGTGACCACAATTCAGAATCGACACTCCGAGACGGTCGACAGGGCACTGGTTTCACGGAATTCCGTTCCGGGGCCAAAATTCCCCCCCCCCCCCCCCGTAGCGTGTGTACTAGTACACCGACTGCCGTACCCTCCGGTCGGACGCGGATATTTAATCGCCCGGGGGTCGGAACTGCCCGCGAGGCCTCAATTCATAATCGGCACTTCGACCCGGTCGTAAATGGTCACATTCGGATATTTTCGGTCCGGCGCCCAAATTCCTCTGGCGGGAGCGCGGTCGCGAGCTGCCGATGCTATCGTATACGGACACCGCTTCGCTCAAACGGACATAACTTTTCGCTCGGTTATCGGATCGCTATAAGACCCCAATTCGGAATCAGCACTCAGAGGCGCTCAACGCCCCTTATTGCCTCAGGCCACAAGACGTCGTTTAGGGTCTCCGGTTTATTCCCACCCCTTCAGCGAAAGAATTGGGCATAACTTTCCGCACGGGCATCGAAATCGCTATGTGACCACAATTCGGAATCAGCACTCCGAGACGGTCGACAGGGCGCTTGTTTCACGGAATTCCGTTCTGGGACCAAAATTCCCCCCCGGAGCGTGTGTACTAGTACACCGACTGTCGTACCCTCCAGTCGGACGCGGATATTTATTCGCCCGGGGGTAAATGGTCGCATTCGGAGATTTCCGGTCCGGCGCCCAAATTACTCTGCGGGAGCGCGGTCGCGGGCTGCCGATGCGATCGCATACGGACACCGCTTCGCCCAAACGGGGATAACTTTTCGCTCGGTTATCGGAATCGCTTATAAGACCCCAATTCGGAATCGGCACTCAGAGGCGCTCGACGCGCCACCTTATTTCCTTTGGCGATAAGACGTCGTTTCAGGGTCGAAAAACCTTCATTTCGCACTCTGAAATTGTGATTCTAGCCGACGATCTCCTCTATTCCAAGGTTTGTTGTCAGTAGAGACTCCCTTGATTTCGCGAATCACTGGCGTAGCCCACACGCGGAGCCGCCCAATCACAGCGATCGGAAGTCGTGTTCAACTCGATGCGAGATTTCCTCCCCAGGTCATGGATATGGGTGTCCGAACATCGCCGATATAGTCACCCCCTCCGGTTTATTCCCACCCCTTCAGCGAAAGAATTGGGCATAACTTTCCGCACGGGCATCGGAATCGTTTATGTGACCACAATTCGGAATCGGCACTCCGAGACAGTCGACAGAGCGCTGATTTTGTAGAATTCCGTTCCGGGGCAAAAATCCCCCCCCCACCCGGAGCGTGTGTACTAGTACACCGACAGTCGTACCCTCCGGTCGGACGCAGATATTTATTAGCCCGGGTCGGAACCGCCCGCGAGCCCCAATTCAGAATCGGCACTTCGACCCGGTCGGTAAATGGTCGCATTCAGAGATTTCCGGTCCGGTGCCCAAATTACTCTGCGGGAGCGCGGTTGCGTGCTGCCGACGCCATCGCATACGGACACCGCTTCGCGCAAACGGGGATACTTTTCGCTCGGTTAACAGAATCGCTTATAAGACCCCAATTCGGAATCGGCACTCAGAGGCGCTTAATGCGCCCTTATTGCCTCGGGAAATAAAACGTCGTTTCTGGATCGAAAAAACCTTCATTTCTCACTCCAAAATTGCGATTCTAGCCGCCGATCTCCCCTATTCCAAGGTTTTTTGGCAGTAGTGACTCCCTCGATTACGCGAATCACTGGCGGATCCCACACGCGGAGCCACCCAGTCACAGCGATCGGAAGTCATGTTCAACTCGACGGGAGATCTCCTCCCCAGGTCGTGGATATGAGTGCCCGAACATCGCCGATATAGTCACCCCTCCGGTTTATTCCCACCCCTTCAGCGAAAGAATTAGCATAACTTTCCGCACGGGCATCGGAATCGCATATGTGACCACAATTCGGAATCGGCACTCCAAGATGGTCGACAGGGCGCTGGTTTTACGGAATTCTGTACCGGGGAAAAAACACTCCGTCAGAGCGTGTGTACTAGTACACCGACTGCCGTACCCTCCAGTCAGACGCGGATTTATTCGCCCGGGGTCGGAACCGTCCGCGAGGCCCCAATTCAGAATCGGCACTTCGACCCGGTCGGTAAATGCTCGCATTCAAGGATTTCCAGTCCGGCGCCCAAATTCCTCTGCGGGAGCGCGGTCGCGAGCTGCCGATGCGATCGTATACGGACACCGCTTCGCTCAAACGGGCATAACTTTTCGCTCGGTTATCGGAATCGCTTATAAGACCCCAATTCGGAATCAGCACTCAGAGGCGCTCAACGCCCCCTTATTGCCTCAGGCCACAAGACGTCGTTTAGGGTCTCCGGTTTATTCCCACCCCTTCAGCGAAAGAATTGGGCATAACTTTCCGCACGGGCATCGAAATCGCTTATGTGACCACAATTCGGAATCGGCACTCCGAGACGGTCGACAGGGCGCTTGTTTCACGGAATTCTGTTCTGGGACCAAAATTCCCCCCCGGAGCGTGTATACTAGTACACCGACTGTCGTACCCTCCAGTCGGACGCGGATATTTATTCGCCAGGGGGGTAAATGGTCGCATTCGGAGATTTCCGGTCCGGCGCCCAAATTACTCTGCGGGAGCGCGGTCGCGGGCTGCCGATGCGATCGCATACGGACACCGCTTCGCCCAAACGGGGATAACTTTTCGCTCGGTTATCGGAATCGCTTATAAGACCCCAATTCGGAATCGGCACTCAGAGGCGCTCGACGCCACCTTATTTCCTTTGGCGATAAGACGTCGTTTCGGGGTCGAAAAACCTTCATTTCGCACTCTGAAATTGTGATTCTAGCCGACGATCTCCTCTATTCCAAGGTTTTTTGTCAGTAGAGACTCCCTTGATTTCGCGAATCACTGGCGTAGCCCACACGCGGAGCCGCCCAATCACAGCGATCGGAAGTCGTGTTCAACTCGATGCGAGATTTCCTCCCCAGTCGTGGATATGGGTGTCCGAACATCGCCGATATAGTCACCCCCTCCGGTTTATTCCCACCCCTTCAGCGAAAGAATTGGGCATAACTTTCCGCACGGCATCGGAATCGTTTATGTGACCACAATTCGGAATCGGCACTCCGAGACAGTCGACAGAGCGCTGATTTTGTAGAATTCCGTTCCGGGGCCAAAATCCCCCCCCCCACACCGGAGCGTGTGTACTAGTACACCGACAGTCGTACCCTCCGGTCGGACGCAGATATTTATTCACCCGCGAGTCGGAACCGCCCGCGAGGCCCCAATTCAGAATCGGCACTTCGACCCGTCGGTAAATGGTCGCATTCGGAGATTTCCGGTCCGGTGCCCAAATTACTCTGCGGGAGCGCGGTTGCGTGCTGCCAACGCCATCGCATACGGAAACCGCTTCGCGCAAACGGGGATAACTTTTCGCTCGGTTAACAGAATCGCTTATAAGACCCCAATTCGGAATCGGCACTTAGAGGCGCTTAACGCGCCCTTATTGCCTCGAAAATAAAACGTCGTTTCTGGATCGAAAAAACCTTCATTTCTCACTCCAAAATTGCGATTCTAGCCGCCGATCTCCCCTATTCCAAGGTTTTTTGGCAGTAGTGACTCCCTCGATTACGCGAATCACTGGCGGATCCCACACGCGGAGCCACCCAGTCACAGCGATCGGAAGTCGTGTTCAACTCGACGGGAGATCTCCTCCCCAGGTCGTGGATATGAGTGCCCGAACATCGCCGATATAGTCACCCCCTCCGGTTTATTCCTACCCCTTCAGCGAAAGAATTAGGCATAACTTTCCGCACGGGCATCGGAATCGCTTATGTGACCACAATTCGGAATCGGCACTCCAAGATGGTCGATAGGGCGCTGGTTTTACGGAATTCTGTACCGAGGAAAAAACACTCCGTCGGAGCGTGTGTACTAGTACACCGACTGCCGTACCCTCCAGTCAGACGCGGATATTTATTCGCCCGGGGGTCGGAACCGTCCGCGAGGCCCCAATTCAGAATCGGCACTTCGACCCGGTCGGTAAATGCTCGCATTCAAGGATTTCCAGTCCGGCGCCCAAATTACTCTGCGGGAGCGCGGGAGCGGGCTGCCGATGCGATCGCATACGGACACCGCTTCGCTCAAACGGAGATAACTTTTCGATCGGTTATCGGAATCACTTATAAGACCTCAATTCGGAATCGGCACTCAGAGGCGCTCGATGCCCCCTTATTGCCTCAGGTGATAAGACGTCGTTTCAGGGTCGCAAAACCTTCGTTTCGCACTCTAAAATTGAGATTCTAGCCGACGATCTCCCCTATTCAAAGGTTTTTTGGCAGTAGCGACTCCCTCGATTACGCGAATCGCTGGCGGAGACCACACGCGGAGCCGCCCAGTCACAGCGATCGGAAGTCATGTTCAACTCAACGCGAGATCTCCTCCCCAGTTCATGGATGTGGGTGCCTGAACATCGCCGATATAGTCACCACCTCCGGTTTATTCCCACCCCTTCAGCGAAAGAATTGGGCATAACTTTCCGCACGGGCATCGGAATCGCTTATGTGACCACAATTCAGAATCGGCACTCCGAGACGCTCGACAGGGCGCTGGTTTCACGGAATTCTGTTCTGAGCCGAAATTTCCTTCGGAGCGTGTGTACTAGTACACCGACTGCCGTACCCTCCGGTCAGACACGGATATTTATTCGCCCGGGGTTTGGAACCGCCCGCGAGGCCGCAATTCAGAATTGGCACTTCGACCCGGTCGGTAAATGGTCGCATTCGGAGATTTCCGGTCCGGCGCCCAAATTCCTCTCCGGGAGCGCGGTCGCAGGCTGCCGATGCGATCACATACAGACACCACTTCACTCAAACGGGCTTAACTTTTCGCTCGGTTATTGGAATCGCTTATAAGACACCAATTCGGAATCGGCACTCAGAGGCGCTCGACGCCCCCTTATTGCTCAGGCGACAAGACATCGTTTCGGGGTCGAAAAACCTTCGTTTCGCACTCTGAAATTGCGATTCTGGCCGACGATCTCCCCTATTCCAAGGTTTTTTGGCAGTAGCGATTCCATCGATTACGCAAATCGCTGGCGGAGCCGACACGCGGAGCCGCCCAGTCACAACGATCGGAGGTCGTGTTCAACTCGACGCGAGATCTCCTCCCTAGGTCGTCGATATGGGTGCCTGAACATCGCCGATATAGTCACCCCCTCCGGTGTATTCCCACCCCTTCAGCGAAAGAATTGGGCATAACATTCCGCACTGGCATCGGAATCGCTTTTGTGACCACAATTGTTAATCGGCACTCCGAGACGGTCGACAGGGCGCTTGTTTCACGGAATTCTGTTCCGAGGCCAAAATTCCCCCCGGAGCGTGTGTACTAGTACACCAACTGTCGTACCCTCCGGTCGGACGCGAATATTTATTTGCTCGGGGGTCGGAACCGCCGCGAGGCCCCAATTCAGAATCGGAACTTCGACCCGGTCGGTAAATGGTCGCATTCGTAGATTTTTGGTCTGGCGCCCAAATTCCTCTCTGGGAGCGCGGTCGCAGGCTGCCGATGCGATCACATACGGACACCGCTTCGCTCAAACGGGCATAACTTTTCGCTCGGTTATTGGAATCGCTTATAAGACCCTAATTCGGAATCGACACTAAGAGGCGCTCGACGCCCCCTTATCGCCTCAGGCAATAAGACGTCGTTTTGGGGTCGAAAAACCTTCGTTTCGCACTCCGAAATTATGATTCTAGCCGACGATCTCCCCTAGTCCAAGGTTTTTTGCCAGTAGCGACTCCCTCGATTACGTGAATCGCTATAGGAGACCACACGCAGAGCCGCCCAGTCACAGCGATCGGAAGTCGTGTTCAACTCGACGTGAGATCTCCTCCCCAGGTCGGGGATATGGGTGTCCGAACATCGCCGATATAGTCACCCCCTCCAGTTTTATCCCACCCCTTCAGCGAAAGAATTGGCATAACATTCCGCACGGGCATCGGAATCGCTTATGTGACCACAATTCGGAATCGGCACTCCGAGACGGTCGACATGGCACTGGTTTCGCGGAATTCCGTTTGGGGCCAAAATTCCCCACCGGAGCGTGTGTACTAGTACACCGACTGCCGTACCCTCCGGTCGGAACGCGGATATTTAATCGCCTGGGGGTCGGAACCGCCCGCGAGGTCCCAATTCAGAATTGGCACTTAGACCCGGTCGGTAAATGGTCGCATTTAGAGATTTCCGGTCCGGCGCCCAAATTCCTCTGCAGGAGCGCGGTCGTGGGCTGCCGATGCGATCGCATACGGACACCGCTTCGCTCAAACGGGCATAACTTTTTGCTCGGTTATCGGAATCGCTTATAAGACCCCAATTCGGAATCAGCACTCAGAGGCGCTCGACGCCCCCTTATTTCCTCAATCGATAAGACATCGTTTCAGTGTTGAAAAACCTTCATTTCGCACTACGAAATTGCAATTCTAGCCGACGATCTCCCCTATTTCAAGGTTTTTTGGCAGTAGCGACTCCCTCGATTACGCGAATCACTGGCGGAGCCCACACGCAGAGCCGCCCAGTCACAATGATTGGAAGTCGTCTTCAACTCGACGTGACATCTCCCTCCCAGGTCGTGGATATGGGTGCTCGAACATCGCCGATATAGTCACCCCCTCCGATTTATTCCCACCGCTTCAGCGAAAGAATTGGACATAACTTTCCGCACGGGCATCGAAATTGCTAATGTGACCACAATTCGGAATCGACACTCCGAGACGGTCGACAGGGCGTTGGTTTCACGGAATTCCGTTCTGGGGCCAAAATTCCCCCCCCCCCCCCCCCCGTAGCGTTTACTAGTACACCGACTGATGTACCCTCCGGTCGGACGCGGATATTTAATCGCCCGGGGGTCGAACAGCCCGCGAGGCCCCAATTCAGAATCGGCACTTCGACCTGGTCGGTAAATGGTCATATTCGGAGATTTTCGGTCCGGCGCCCAAATTCCTCTGCAGGAGCGCGGTCGTGGGCTGCCGATGCGATCGCATACGGACACCGCTTCGCTCAAACAGGCATAACTTTTCTCTCGGTTATCGGAATCGCTTATAAGACCCCAATTCGGAATCGGCACTCAGAGGCGCTCGACGCCCCCTTATTGCCTCAGGCGATAAGACGTCATTTCGGGTCTTCGATTTATTCCCACCCTTTCAGCGAAAGAATTGGGCATAACTTTCCGCACGGGCATCAGAATCGCTTTTGTGACCACAATTCGGAATCGGCACTCCGAGACGGTCGACAGGGCGCTTGTTTCACGGAATTCCGTTCCAGGGCCAAAATTCCCCCCCCCCCCCCCCGGAGCGTGTCTACTAGTACACTGACTGCCGTACCCTCCGGTCGGATGCAGATATTTATTCGGCGGGGGGTTGGAACCGCCCGCGAGGCCCCAATTCAGAATCGGCACTTCGACCCGTCGGTAAATGGTTGCATTCGGAGATTTCTGGTCCGGCGCCAAAATTACTCTGCGGGAGCGCACTCGCGGGCTGCCGATGCGATCGCATACGGACACCGCTTCGCTCAAACGGGGATAACTTTTCACTCGGTTATCGGAATCGCTTATAAGGGCCCAATTCGGAATCGGCACTCAGAGGCGCTCGACACCCCCTTATTGCCTCAGGCGATTAGACGTCGTTTCGGGTTCGAGAAACCTTCATTTCGCACTCCGAAATTGCGATTCTAGCCAACGATTTCCTCTATTCCAAGGTTTTTTGGCAGTAGCGACTACCTCGATTTCGCGAATCACTGGCGTAGCCCACAAGCGGAGCCGCCCAGTCACAGCGATCGAAGTCGTGTTCAACTCGACGCGAGATCTCCTCCCCAGGTCGTGGATATGGGTGTCCGAACATCGCCGATATAGTCACCCCCTCCGGTTTATTCTCACCCCTTCAGCGAAAGAATTCGGCATAACTTTCCGCACGGGCATTGGAATCGCTTATGTGACCACAATTCGGAATCGGCACTCCGAGACGGTCGACAGGGCACTGGTTTTGCAGAATTCCATTTCGGGGCCAAAATCCCGCCCGGAGCGTGTGTACTAGTACAACGACTGCCGTACCCTCCGGTCGGACGAAGATATTTATTTGCCCGGGGGTCGGAACCGCCCGTGAGACCCCAATTCAGATTCGGCACTTCGACCTGGTCAGTAAACGGTCGCATTCGGAGATTTCCGGTGCGGCGCCCAAATTACTCTGCGGTAGTGCGGTCGCGGGCTGCCGATGCGATCGCATACGGACACCGCTTCGCTCAAATGGGGTTAACTTTTTGTTCGGTTATCGGAATCGCTTATAAGACCCCAATTTAGAATCAGCACTCAGAGGCGCTCAACGCCCCCTTATTGCCTCAAGGGATAAGACGTCGTTTCTAGGTCGAAAAACCATCATTTCGCACTCTGAAATTGCGATTCTAGCTGACGATCTCCCCTATTCCAAGGTTTTTTGGCAGTAGCGACTCCCTCGATTATGCGAATCGCTGGCGGAGCCCATACGCGGAGCTGCCCAGTCACAGCGATCGGAAGTCGTGTTCAACTCGACGTGAGATCTCCTCCCCAGGTCGTGTATATGGGAGTCCGAATATCGCCGATATAGTCACCCCCTCCGGTTTATTCCCACCCCTTCAGCGAAAGAATTGGGCATAACATTCCGCACGGGCATCGGAATCGCTTATGTGACCACAATTCGGAATCGGCACTCCGAGACGGTCGACAGGGCGCTGTTTTCGCGGAATTCCGTTCCAGGCCAAAATCCGCCCCCCCCCCCCACCCCCCAGAGCGTGTGTACTAGTACGCCGACTGCCGTACCCTCCGGTCGGACGCGGATATTTAATCGCCCAGGGGTCGGAACCGCCCGCGAGGCCCCAATTCAGAATTGGCACTTCGACCCGTCGGTAAATGGTCGCATTCGAAGATTTCCGATCCGGGCCGAAATTCCTCTGCAGGAGCGCGGTCGCGGGCTGCCGATGCGATCGCATACAGACACCTCTTCGCTCAAATGGGCATAACTTTTCGCTCAGTTATCGGAATCGCTTATAAGACCCCAATTCGGAATCGGCACTCAGAGGCGCTCAACGCTTCGTTATTGCCTCAGGCGTTAAGACGTCGTTTCAGGGTCAAAAAACCTTCGTTTCGCACTCCGAAATTGCGATTCTAGCCGACGATCTCCCCTATTCCAAGGTTTTTTGGCAGTAGCGACTCCCTCGTTACGCGAATCGCTGGCGGAGCCCACACGCGGAGCCGCCCAGTCACAACGATCGAAAGTCGTGTTTAACCTCGAGCGATATCTCCTCCCCAAGTCGTGGATATGGGTGCCCGAACATCGCCGATATAGTCACCCCCTCCGGTTTTCCCCCCCTTCAGCGAAAGAATTAGGCATAACTTTCCGCACGGGCCATCGGAATCGCTTATGTGACCACAATTCGGAATCGGCACTCCGAGACGGTCGCAGGACGCTATTTTAGCGGAATTCCGTTCTGGGGCCAAAATTCCCCCCCGGAGCGTGAGTACTAGTACGCCGCCTGCCGTACCCTCAGGTCGGACGCAGATATTTAATCACCCAGGGGTCGGAACCGCCCGCGAGGCGGCCCAATCAGAATTGGAACTTCGACCCGGTCGGTAAATGTTCCCAGGCGGAGATTTCTGGTCCGGCGCCCAAATTCCTCTGCAGGAGCGCTGTCGCGGGCTGCCGATGCGATTGCATACGGACACCGCTTCGCTCAACGAGCATAACTTTTTTCGCTCGGTTATCGGAATCGCTTATAAGACCCCAATTCGGAATCGGCACTCAGAGGCGCTCGATGTCCCCTTATTGGATAAGGTGATAAGACATCGTTTTGAGGTTGAAAAACCTTCATTTCGCACTCCGAAATGCGATTATAGCCGACGATCTCCTTTATTCCAATGTTTTTTGGCAGTAGCGACTCCCTCGATTACGCGAATCACTGGCGGAACCCACACGCAGAGCCACCCAGTCACAGTGATCGAAGTCGGTGTTCAACTCGACGCGAGATCTCCTCCCCAGGTCGTGGATATGGGTGCCCGAACATCGCCGATATAGTCCCCCACCCCCTTCCGTTTATTCCACCCCTTCAGCGAAAGAATTAGGCATAACTTTCCGCACGGGCATCGGAATCGCTTATGTGACCACAATTCGGAATCGGCACTCCGAGACGTCGACAGGACGCTAGTTTAGCGGAATTCTGTTCTGGGGCCAAAATTCCCCTCCGGAGCGTGAGTACTAGTACGCCGCCTGCCGTACCCTCAAGTCGGACGCAGATATTTAATCACCCAGGGGTCGGAACCGCCCGCGAGGCCCCAATTCAGAATTGGAACTTCGACCCGGTCGGTAAATGTTCCCAGGCGGAGATTTCTGGTCCGGCGCCCAAATTCCACTGCAGGAGCGCTGTCGCGGGCTGCCGATGCGATTGCATATGGACACCGCTTCGCTCAAACGAGCATAACTTTTCGCTCGGTTATCGGAATCGCTTATAAGACCCCAATTCGGAATCGGCACTCAGAGGCGCTCGATGTCCCCTTATTGGATCAGGTGATAAGACATCGTTTTGAGGTTGAAAAACCTTCATTTCGCACTCCGAAATTGCGATTATAGCCGACGATCTCCTTTATTCCAATGTTTTTTGGCAGTAGCGACTCCCTCGATACGCGAATCACTGGCGAAACCCACACGCAGAGCCACCCAGTCACAGCGATCGGAAGTCGTGTTCAACTCGACGCGAGATCTCCTCCCCAGGTCGTGGATATGGGTGCCCGAACATCGCCGATATAGTCCCCCTCCGGTTATTCCCACCCCTTCAGCGAAAGAATTGGGCATAACTTTCCGCACGGGCATCGAAATCGCTTATGTGACCACAATTCGGAACGACACTCCGAGGCGGTCGACAGGGAGCTAGTTTCATGGAATTTCGTTTCGGGGCCAAAATTCCCCCCCCCCCCCCCCCCCCGTAGCGTGTGTACTAGTACACCGACTGCCGTACCCTCCAGTCGGACGCGGATATTTAATCGCCCGGGGGGGAACTGCCCGCGAGGCCCCAATTCATAATCGGCACTTCGACCCGGTCGGTAAATGGTCGCATTCGGAGATTTCCGGTCCGGCGCCCAAATTACTCTGCGGGAGCGCGGTCGCAGGCTGCCTATGCGATCGCATACGGACACCGCTTCGCTCAAACAGGGATAACTTTTCGCTCGGTTATCGGAATCGCTTATAAGACCCCAATTCGGAATCGGCACTCAGAGGCGCTCGACGCCCCCTTATTGCCTCAGGCGACAAGGCGTCGTTTCGGGTCTCCGATTTATTCCCACCCCTTCAGCGAAAGAATTGGGCATAACTTTCCGCTCGGGCATCAGAATCGCGCTTTTGTGACAACAATTCGGAATGGGCACTCCGAGACGGTCGACAGGGCGCTTGTTTCACAGAATTCCGTTCCGGGGCCAAAATTCCCCCCCGGAGCGTGTCTACTAGTACACCGACTGTCGTACCCTCCGATCGGATACAGATATTTATTTGGCGGGGGGTCGGAACCGCCCGCGAGGCCCCAATTCAGAATCGGCACTAAAACCCGGTCGGTAAATGGTCGCATTCGGAGATTTCCGGTCCGGCGCAAAAATTACTCTGCGGGAGCGCGGTCGCGGGCTGCCGATGCGATCGCATACGGACACCGCTTCGCTCAAACGGGGATAACTTTTCGCTCGGTTATCGGAATCGCTTATAAGACCCAAATTCGGAATCGGCACTCAGAGGCGCTCGACGCCCCCTTATTGCCTCAGGCGATAAGATGTCATCTCGGGGTCAAAAAACCTTCATTCACACTCCGAAATTGCGATTCTAGCTGATGATCTCCCCTATTCCAAGGTTTTTGGCAGTTGCGACTCCCTCAATTACGTGAATCGCTGGCGGAGCCCACACGCGGAGCCACCCAGTCACAGCGATCGGAAGTCGTGTTAACCTTGAGGCGAGATCTCCTCCCCAGGTCGTGGATATGAGTGCCCGAACATTGCCGATATAGTCACCCCTTCCGGTTTATTCCCACTCCTTCAGCGAAAGAGTTGGGCATAACATTCCGCACGGGCATCGGAATCTCTTATCTGACCACAATCGGAATCGGCACTCCGAGACGGTCGACAGAGCGCTGGTTTCACGGAATTCCGTTCCTTGGCCAAAATCCCCCCCCCCCCCCGGAGCGTGTGTACTAGTACGCGGATATTTAATCGCCCGGGGTCGGAACCGCCCGCGAGGCCCCAATTCAGAATTGGCACTTCGATCCGGTCGGTAAATGGTCGCATTCGGAGATTTCCGATCCAACGCCCTAATTCCTCTGCAGAGCGTGGTCGCGGGCTGCCGATGCGATCGCCTACGGACACCTCTTCGCTCTCCGAAATTGCGATTATAGCCGACGATCTCCTTTATTCCAATGTTTTTTGGCAGTAGAGACTCCCTCGATTACGCGAATCACAGGCGGAGCCCACACGCGGAGCCGCCCCGTCACAGCAATCGGAAGTCGTCTTCAACTCGACGCGAGATCTCCTCTCCAGGTCATGGATATGGGTGCCCGAACATCACCGATATAGTCACCCCCTCTGGTTTGTTCCCACCCCTTCAGCGAAAGAATTGGGCATAACTTTCCGCACGGGCATCGAAATCGCTTATGTGACAACAATTCAGAATCGACACTCCGAGATTGTCGACAGGGCGTTGGTTTCACGGAATTCCGATCCGGGGCAAAAATTCACCCCCCCCCCCCCCCCCGTAGCGTTACTAGTACACCGACTGCTGTACCCTCCGGTGGGATGTGGATTATTTAATCGCCCGGGGGTCGGAACAGCCCGCGAGGCCCCAATTCAGAATCGGCACTTCGACCCGGTCGGTAAATGGTCATATTCGGAGATTTTCGGTCCGGCGCCCAAATTCCTCTGCGGGAGCGCGGTCGTGGGCTGCCGATGCGATCGCATACGGACACCGCTTCGCTCAAACGGGCATAACTTTTCTCTCGGTTATCGGAATCGCTTATAAGACCCCAATTCGGAATCGGCACTCAGAGGCGCTCGACGCCCCCTTATTGCCTCAGGCGACAAGATGT
Source organism: Colocasia esculenta (assembly GCA_014218235.1). Taxonomy (NCBI): domain Eukaryota; kingdom Viridiplantae; phylum Streptophyta; class Magnoliopsida; order Alismatales; family Araceae; genus Colocasia; species Colocasia esculenta. The sequence goes on from CM024761.1 coordinate 1,117,219, forward strand.
CGTTTCGGGTCTCCGATTTATTCCCACCCTTTCAGCGAAAGAATTGGGCATAACTTTCCGCACGGGCATCAGAATCGCTTTTGTAACCACAATTCGGAATCGGCACTCCGAGACGGTCGACAGGGCGCTTGTTTCACGGAATTCCGTTCCGGGGCCAAAATTCCCCCCCGGAGCGTGTCTACTAGTACACCGACTGCCGTACACTTCGGTCGGATGCAGATATTTATTCGGCGGGGGGTTGGAACCGCCCGCGAGGCCCCAATTCAGAATCGGCACTTCGACCCGTCGGTAAATGGTTGCATTCGGAGATTTCAGGTCAGGCGCCAAAATTACTCTGCGGGAGCGCGCTCGCGGGCTGCCGATGCGATCGCATACGGACACTGCTTCGCTCAAACGGGGATAATTTTTCGCTCGGTTATCGGAATCGCTAATAAGACCCCAATTCGGAATCGGCACTCAGAGGCGCTCGACGCCCCCTTATTGCCTCAGGTGATTAGACGTCGTTTCGGGTTTGAGAAACCTTCATTTCGCACTCCGAAATTGCGATTCTAGCCAACGATTTCCTGTATTCCAAGGTTTTTTGGCAGTAGCGACTACCTCGATTTCGCGAATCACTGGCGTAGCCCACACACGGAGCCGCCCAGTCACAGCGATCGGAAGTCGTGTTCAACTCGACGCGAGATCTCCTCCCCAGGTCGTGGATATGGGTGTCCGAACATCGCCGATATAGTCACCCCCTCCGGTTTATTCTCACCCCTTCAGCGAAAGAATTGGGCATAACTTTCCGCACGGGCATCGGAATCGCTTATGTGACCACAATTCAGAATCGGCACTCCGAGACGGTCGACAGGGCGCTGGTTTTGTAGAATTCCGTTCCGGGGCCAAAATCCCGCCCGGAGCGTGTGTAATAGTACAACGACTGTCGTACCCTCCGGTCGGACGAAGATATTTATTTGCCCGGTGGTCGGAACCGCCCGCGAGGCCCCAATTCAGAATCGGCACTTCGACTTGGTCGGTAAACGGTCGCATTCGGAGATTTCCGGTGCGGCGCCCCAATTACTCTGCGGTAGTGCGGTCGCGGGCTGCCGATGCGATCGCATACGGACACCGCTTCGCTCAAATGGGGATAACTTTTCGCTCGGTTATCGGAATCGCATATAAGACCCCAATTTAGAATCAGCACTCAGAGGCGCTCAACGCCCCCTTATTGCCTCAAGCGATAAGACGTCGTTTCTAGGTCAAAAAACCATCATTTCGCACTCTGAAATTGCGATTCTAGCTGACGATCTCCCCTATTCCAAGGTTTGTCAGTAGCGACTCCCTCGATTACGCGAATCGCTGGCGGAGCCCACACGCGGAGCCGCCCAGTCACAGCGATCGGAAGTCGTGTTCAACTCGACGTGAGATCTCCTCCCCAGGTCGTGTATATGGGTGTCCGAATATCGCCGATATAGTCACCCCCTCCGGTTTATTCCCACCCCTTCAGCGAAAGAATTGGGCATAACATTCCGCACGGGCATCGGAATCGCTTATGTGACCACAATTCGGAATCGGCACTCCGAGACGATCAACAGGGCGCTGGTTTCGCAGAATCCGTTCTGGGGCCAAAATCCGCCCCCCCCCCCCCCCCAGAGCGTGTGTACTAGTACACCGACTGCCTTACCCTCCGGTCGGACGCGGATATTTAATCGCCCGGGGGTCGAAACCGCCCGCGAGGCCCCAATTCAGAATTGGCACTTCGACCCTGTCGGTAAATGGTCGCATTCGGAGATTTCCGATCCGTCGCCCAAATTCCTCTGCAGGAGCGCGGTCGCGGGCTGCCGATGCGATCGCATACAGACACCTCTTCGCTCAAATGGGCATAACTTTTCGCTCAGTTATCGGAATCGCTTATAAGACCCCAATTCGGAATCGGCACTCAGAGGCGCTCAACGCCTCGTTATTGCCTCAGGCGTTAAGACGTCGTTTCGAGGTCGAAAAACCTTCGTTTCGCACTCCGAAATTACGATTCTAGCCGACGATCTCCCCTATTTCAAGGTTTTTTGGCAGTAGCGACTCCCTCGATTACGCGAATTGCTGGCGGAGCCCACACGCGGAGCCGCCCAATCACAGCGATTGAAAGTCGTGTTTAACTCGATGCGAGATCTCCTCCCGAGGTCGTGGATATGGGTGCCCGAACATCGTCGATATAGTCACCCCCTCCGGTTTATTCCCACCCCTTCAGCGAAAGAATTGGGCATAACTTTCCGCACGGGCATTGGAATCGCTTATGTGACCACAATTCAGAATCGGCACTCCGAGACGGTCGACAGGGCGCTGGTTGCACGGAATTCCGTTCCGGGGCCAAAATTTCCCCCCGGAGCGTGTGTACTAGTACACCGACTGTCGTACCCTCCGGTCGGATGCGGATATCTATTCGCCCGGGGGTCGGAACCGCCCGCGAGGCCCCAATTTAGAATCGGCACTTCGACCCGGTCGGTAAATGGTCGCATTCGGAGATTTCCGGTCCGGCGCCCAAATTACTCCGCGGGAGCGCGGTCGCGGGCTGCCGATGCGATCGCATACGGACACCGCTTCGCTCAAACGGGGATAACTTTTCGCTCGGTTATCAGAATCGCTTATAAGACCCCAATTCGGAATCGGCACTCAGAGGCGCTCGACATCCCTTATTGCCTCAGGCGATAAGACGTCGTTTCGGGGTCGAAAAACCTTCGTTTCGCACTCCGAAATTGTAATTCTAGCCGACGATCACCCCTATTCCAAGGTTTTTTGGCAATAGCGACTCCCTCGATTACGCGAATCGCTGGTGGAGCCCACACACGGAGCCGCCCAGTCACAGCGATCGGAAGTCGTGTTCAACTCGATGCGAGATCTCCTCCCCAGGTCGTGGATATGGGTGCCCGAACATCGCTGTTATAGTCACCCCCTCTGGTTTATTCCCACCCCTTCAGCGAAAGAATTGGGCATAACTTTCCGCACGGGCATCGAAATCGCTTATGTGACCACAATTCAGAATCGGTACTCTGAGACGGTCGACAGGGCGCTGGTTGCACGGAATTCCGTTTCGGGGCCAAAATTCCCCCCGGAGCGTGTGTACTAGTACACCAACTGCCGTACCCTCCGGTTGGATGCGGATATTTATTCGCCCAGGGGTCGAAACTGCCTGCGAGGCTGCAATTCAGAGTCGGCACTTTGACCCGGTCGATAAATGGTCGCATTCGGAGATTTCCGGTCTGGTGCCCAAATTCCTCTCCGGGAGCGCGGTCGAGAGAGAGGTCTCTTGTTCTATCAAAGGTCTGATAATTTGTTTTGTGGAAAAAGTTTGTGAAAGATCATAGCTGTGTCAGATATGAAACACAGCAGCTTGCAGCACTTTCTGATCGAAATAAATTTAAAGTAAATTGGGTAGGTTATATGATCAGTGACATGAGAAACTATATATGCTTTATATATGGACGAACATGAGAGCCCTTATGAGAAGGTGCATTCCAGGATTAATCTGCAGCCTGCTAGTTGTCACCGTGTATCCCTTCTAACTTTCTAACTAGAAGTATTTTGGAGTTCTTAGGGTTTTACTTTCTTTAAAGTGGAAGGCCCCTTGAACCGACTCCATGAACCCCAAGTAGGCCGGGTCCAACTTTAATGGGCTCAGCCCAGGCCCAAACTCTTGAAGAAAGAGCAAAGAGAAAAAGAAAGCATAGTTTCTAATGGGGATAATCCTATATCAGATTCCACACTTGTCTCTACCACCTAATTGCCTGCAAAGAAATGTCAATAGTGATAGATACTACAAAAAAAGTAAGATTTGTCGATGATTTTATGTCATCGGCTAAAAACAGTCGTTGATATATAAGGTATATATCAACGGCTATAAGAGGCTGTCTATAGCCATTGACATAAACTTACATATGTCAATAGTTATCTATAACCGTTGACATATGTTGATCATATGTCAACGGCTACTAAAGTCGTTGACATAAGACTAACATATGTCAACGGCTACGAGGTGTTGTTGACATAAGTGTAACGTATGTCAACGACCTCAAGTAGCCATTGACATATGATCAACATATGTCAACGGCTACTGGGAGCCGTTGACATAAGAGACATATGTCAACGGATCCCAGTAACCGTTGACATATGTTGATGAAAAAATGGCGAGATTTTTCCCGCCAACTTCTCAATATTTGTCAACGACTTCGAATAGCCGTTGACATATGTCCCATTTGTCAGCGGCTACATAAGCCGTTGACATATACTTAAAAAAAATCTAAAATACCCCCCTCCCCCTCCTTTCTCTCTCCCACCCCTCCGCCTCCCTACTCTCTCCTCCCCTACCCCTCGCTCTCTCCCCTCTTTGCTCTTTCTCAGCCACCCCTCCTTTCTCTCTCCCACCCCGCCGCCTCCCTGCTCTCTTCCACCCTGCCCCCTCGCTCTCTCCCCTCTCTTCTCTTTCTCCACTACATCCCCTACTATACGGCGATGTTGATGCGCCCTCACAGCACCGAGGATGAGGAAGAGGAGGTCAAGGACCAATAGCACCACCAGCAGCGGAGACCAGAGCCGGAGGATGAGGCTGGAAGCCGCCCATCCGCCTCCTAGGGTTGATCCCATGCTTGGAGGGAGAGTAGGGGGAGCCTGCTGGCCGCTTCCCCTTTAAAATTTCCACATCTTTTGGTTTCTTGATATGAAGAAGGGGATTCTATTGGATGATTCCCCTGAATGAGTTTTTCCGTTTGGCAAGGATTCCTTACTTCCTTTATAGCTCAGTGCCGGTGCTACCAGCTTTTCCTAGAGTAGCCTACAAAATCTGATTCCAGCACAGGTGATCCTCTGAAAGCTTAAATGACTTGGATCTTTTCCATCTTCTTTTTATATTCATATCCATTGAGAGAACCTTATGAGCAATATGTATGATGTCATATTTTATATGCTCTCTTATTTGTTTTCCATCTTTTAATCTTGTTGGATGTAAGTGTGCTATTCAAAGACTTGCAAGTATTGACCATTGAACTCTCGAGTCAATTTTCTTGAAAATGAGGTGATCATATGTGTTAAGAAAAATGGTATTAAATACTTTTTTTAATACCACCAAGGGCAAAATAGCTCCACGCCGTTCATGGGGAAGAACATCGTGGGGATGGCGGTGACAACGCCCCCCATCCTGTTGTCGCCAAGGGGGGGGTGCAGGGAGGAGGCGATGGAGATTTTTTTTTCAAAAAATAAAAAATAATTTGTCAGAAACTGTAGATATCTGCTGACATATTTATGATATGTTAACAAATAATGGCCCCTGACATATGTCTCATATGTCAATGGATGTCATTTGTTGAGATATCCTATATATGTAAGCGGCTGGAAACCACTGACATATGTCTCATATGTCAATGACTTTATATGGCCGCTGACAAACATTAGTCGACAACCAATTTTTTAACGGTTTTATCAACGGCTTGTGAGCCGTTGACATATAGTACTTCTTATGTCAACAGTTTTAAGCCGCTGACATTTGTGATGTTTCTTGTAGTGAGATAAAGTGAAGGAGGACACATTTAAAACGAAGAACTAATCCACACTTCTCTTCATTCAAATTCTTATCTCCATCCCTAAATTAAACTCAAATACTAACTTGATCGGAGGGTCGGTCCCAAGAATTATTTTTCAGACTTGACTTACTTGCATATTGGAGCGGCATTGGTGGTTGGCAGGCCCTTGTTCTTCCTCGTCGCTAACTTGAAGTCTCATCTCAAGTCCTTTAGATATGAGTCATACTCGAGTCGTTTGGAAGTTAGCCACTCATTAAGGTCCTACGGATTGCACCGGCCAAATTGATCATTTGATCTATGGAGGGGAGAAGACCAAATTGATCAGATCCATTTACTTGTCAAAATCGTATTGGGCCTTGGGGAGACCAGTTTCGGTTATTTCTCTAATTTCCTATTCCTTCATAGTAGTTTTGTAAGGGGATGTGTGGTATTCAGATAGATCGATGATAAATTAATGATAGTCTCAAAATTTTGAAGATATCCTCAAAATTTTGAGGATATCTTCACTCTATTCTCAATCTATCCAGATACAAAACATGATCTAAATGTGCCAGGCTTGAGTGGATCATTTCGTACGCCGTCCTCTTGTTCTCTAACTGGGCTGGGCTCGAGTGCACTGAAACAAATAACTGGGCCATGCTTGAGTGGACTGAAACAGTCCAATAAAAGCCCAATACAAATAGGATCACAAATAAATGGATTGATGCCAGGCTTAGATTCATAAAACCCTTTTCTTATAACATAGGAAACTATTACAGAATAAGGGGTCATATCTCGGGATTCTTGTGTATCTCACCTCTAAATTCTAAACAATATTTCATATATATATATATATATATATATATATATAAAGTTTTTGTGAAAGGTCAAAAATAAATCAAAAGGTGCTAGAAAACATCATCCCCCTACAACTATTTGCATGCAGTCACTATTCAGGGATACTTTTGCAAATAGATGAAAGTAAAGTATGTATATACACAAATATGATAGTTCGTAGGGGTGCAAACCCAAAAAGCTCCCCTTTTTTCATTTATATCTCTTCTCCGCCGTGCTAGAATTCCCGCTACTTTCCATCTCTATCTCTCTCTGGTTTTCTGGCTTGTGCTCGGACTCCGCCTTCTCCAAGTAGCCCCGCACTTGCCACTGTTTACCGCACACCCCCCACCCCAACGCCATGGAGTTCCTGGTAGAAGCCCGATTATGGACCACCAACTGCTAGTTTGATCATTTGATAGATCCATTTACTTGTCCAAATCGTATTGGGCCTTCGGGAGACCAGTGTCGGTTATTTCTCTAACTTCCTACTCCTTGCAAGTGGTTCCCTAAGTGGGCCGGGCTCGAGTGCATCATTTTGTATGTCGTCCTCTTGTAACCTTATTCTCTAACTGGGCCGCGCTCGAGTGAACTGAAACAAAAAAACTAGGTCATGCTTGAGTTCACTGAAATAGTCCAGA